>OW679202.1:11040442-11217627 GCA_940337035.1 Agriotes lineatus
GCTTTATAAACTGTACGAACTTCTCATAGTGCATATTTGGTGCAATAATTTGGTTTTTAACAGCTCTAATGTCACTGGTACGTAAATTTGTAGCTTTAATGTGCACAACATTCAATATTCTCTGCCTGCAGCTTCCTCCCGATTTTGGAACCCACAAATGCTCTTCAGCTACCGCCTTTCAATTCTGCAGCTACGGTCCCAATTTTGTGTTGACGAAAGCCTTCGGCATTCAATGGAACTCAGGGGCACATCAACGGCTCAGTCTGCTTCACCAGTGCACCGATTGTATAATTTCTGGTGTTCGGACTCAGTTTTGCACGCACCTTAATCATAACCACTGCATATTTTAGGTTTTTATAAACGCACTTGAAAACGACCACTATATCGCACAAAAATTGCACACAAACGTGTCCAAAATGTTTTATTCAAACTAATGCTAGCATATGGCTCTGTACGTTTGGTGGCTTTTTGTGGGGCTAAAAGGGTCCGCTAAGTGTATTTCAGCTTGGTTTTTCCAAAATATAACCATACATTTGGCGACAGACAATGAAAAAAATCCGAATCGCACTTGGTGATGTGTGAAACGCACTTTGCAGGTGTGCTTTACTTAAATTATCTATGAGTTATGTGGATATTATTTACAAGAATCTCCAAAAGTTTACTTTTGAAACAAACTTATGCCCTAAATGTGACTATATCGGTCGAATAAATTCTACTGCAAGGAATCTGTTTGTGCTAACAGTTTTTCTTGTGAAAATGAAACATTGTTAGTTACTCATTATATCAACTTGTAAACTGAAAGGTACAAACGAATATCACAGCGGTATATATGAAAATTGTAAATCCCGCTGAATACATCAATTGATAGGTCAAATAACAATTGATCGACATATGATGACTTGGTAGATTCATCTCTCTATAGATGGTTACCTTTAAGTAAAATCAATTCATAGATGATATTTAATTTTTAAACACTCGTTAAATCATATGAAATAGTTGGTAAATAGAAACATCTGGAAGTTAAGACAACTGAAAACAATTAATAGAACATTATAACTCTAAGTTAAGCACTACTAAATTTGAAGCTAGAAAAGCTTTATTATACAAGTTATTGCAGTTGCACTTCCACTTGCAGAGTAAAGTTAAGACTTTCAAGTAACTCGAGCATTCAAATGAATTTACATCATATTTCCTATTTGAATGGTTATTTGTTCTATGAAGTACAAAATTATTGCATTGTTACTCTGATTATTTTACAAACTAGCATGAGTTAAATTGTTACATTCCCGACCATAGTAGTTTCTGAGTTGTACTTACACAATTAACCTGTAATCCACTTGTACTCCATTTATGTAGATTGGAATGGTAGCGAGCGGCACAGCAGTTGCTCGCATGTAAGTGTAAGATATATTTCTCGTAATGCTCAATCCAGGACACAACTTTTGCCCACGTACCAGCGGCTTAATGTAGAAAGCCTGAAATGACAATTATTTGAAAAATGCATCTTCGTTAGATTGGTGTTTGCGTACATATGAGCTAGCAGGGCAAATTCTAATAAAGGCAGCATTGTTTCCCATATTTTGTATAGTCACTTTTTGATTATAGGTTTTTCCATCGAAAGCATTTTCGAATAGCATTGGATTCGGAGATATTCTGACGTTTTGACATTCAAGCACTTTACTGGCAAGCTCTTCTGTATTTTCTGAATATTCACCAATTATGAATTTAGGAATGCTTAACGGCAGAACTGACGAGGAGGAGAGTTTTTTAACTAGAGATGCCGACAACATCGTTTTAGAAAAATAAGGACAAAAGGTGAGGTTACAATAAAAAACATGTCAAACATTAATAATTTTCATGAGTAGTACCATGGAAACATATCTGCAGACAAAATATCCTTTATCTAATAGACGTGTCTGTCTGGGACGCCGTTTTGTCTGTCTGGGACGCTGTTTCAGCAGCCAAACCGTAAGAGATAGAGAAAAAAGTTATGAAAGTTATATGTTTGGAATGGTCATGTCAGGTCAGGAACCGAATTTCAGTCACGTGACACTTCCGGTTTTCGAGAAATCACAAAAAAGGCCGTTTTTCAAATAGAACGCGTATTAAATAATAGTATATTATGGGACAAGTGGTTGAAATTAAATTTCAACGTTGAGAGTGGTAACTCGCGACGTTGAAATTTTATCAGCCACGAGTTACATATACTATTTTTTCTACGAATTTTCACTCATTTTAACAAATTAATGCGCTTTAAAAAAAATTAAACATAAAGTGACATTTCTCTTGTCATCAATTGAACGTCAAACAGTTTGAAATCTCAGTAGTCCGAGCATTTCAATCTCTAGTGGTTGAAATGCAACTTCAACCACCGGAATCAATGTCAAAATGACTGCTTTCGATGTCATGAGTAGAAAAAAACTGTTTCAGCTGCCAAACGGAGCTGCGACCCTCTGCGTCTTAAAGCGTCGATCGGTTAGGCAACCACTTTGACAGCTTCCAGAATGTTCCGATGCCCTCTGCGCCTTCAAACCTCGATCGGTTAGGCAACCACTTTGACACCTTCCAGAATGTTCCGATGCCCTCTGCGCCTTTAAACCTCGATCGGTTAGGCAACCACTTTGACACCTTCCAGGTCTGGGTACAGTTTTTATTTAATACGCGTTCTATTTGAAAAACGGTCTTTTTTGTTTTTTTAAATGAGACATTTGTCTCACTGGACTGCTAGTTATACCTATTATATTTAGAGCCGGGGTAGGTAGCTCAGTGGTAAGCATCCTGACTGCTGATGTAAGGGTCGCGAGTTCGATTCCCGGTCCTGGTAAGGTTTTCAAAAATCAAAAAATGCAGATGAAAGCCTCTACAGAGGGTCTAGGACATTTCGCCGTCGCCATTTCGCCGTCGCCGTTTCGCCGTCGCCGTTTCGCCGTCGCCATTTTGCCGTCTGCCAATTCGCCGTCGCCACTTCGCCGCCGACCACTTCGCCGTCGCCGTTTCGCCGTCGACCATTTCGCCGTCAACTTGAAAGCGGAACAAAGACCGTGCTGCCAAATAATTATACTTTAATTTATTTTTATACTTTAATGTAATGCAACCTTCACTTTATTTATTTGGACATTAATTTGTTTGCTTATAAACTATCATCTTTGTTAACCTAATAATATAACTTAATAATATAATTGTACTCCGTTGCCGGAAGAAAATGCATAATAAGTTTAATAATTTCTATTGTACTTAAACAGATAGTATACAGCAATATTTAAATTGTAAAGTCACATATATACAGGGTGGTTCAAATTTATTTCGGTAAACTTTAGGAATACACAGAACACTTCAAAATAAAGCTGAAAACGTTAATCAACTTATATCGAAAACGTATAATAAGCGAGATGTAAGATGTTGAAGTTGAGTTAAAAATCTGGTGTGATACACTCACGCAACTTCCTTTTACAGTGATCTTATAATTAGCCAAAAAATTGATTTTTAATTTTTAAGCATTTGTCAAAAATTTTCAAAAATCTCAAATTCTACGAAATCGGTACAAAATAGAGCGTTAGTTGAAGAGATAAATTTTCTCTAAAAGTTTAAGCTGAATTCAAAAATGTAATAATATCCCGGATGTGGGTGTTCTATTTCAAATAGGAGTTAATTAAAAAATAGAAGAAAAAAGAAAAGAAACCCAGTTCAGAAGTATTCAACTGGAAAATCACCTACCTCACATCAATACACAATAAAAATGTAAAGTTTGAAAAAAGAGCAGATTACTAAAATCATCATAACGGCCATACTACCTTAAAGGGAATTTTCTAAACCAAATCATTATAATGACCACCATGTGCATGATAAAAGTATTAGCAAAAAGTAACAAGCATACTCATTACTAAGGCTAGGATTTTAGGTAGTAAAAAACTTCGTTTTAGGTACCTAAAATAGGTTATTAAAAACCAGGACTAGGTACTTAAAATAGGTTAAAGAAAATTAAAATAGAACAAAATCTAAACATTAAACTAAATTTATTTGCTACTGTTAGCATAACAAATAAAATACATTTCAACATTTTCTGGCGTACATTTATTTGTGAATATATTTTTCAGCCATGAAAAGCTAAGTTTATCTTCTACAGAAATTGATTATTGGTACAAATTTGTAAATGAATCAATCAATATTATCTATAGGTTCGTTGGGCTGTTCATTATTTGAAGTTTTAGTACGTTTTTCATAAACAACCTGAATTTTTCTCCAAAATATTAGTTAATCTTTTAAAAGCATTTTCGCTTGGTTTGTCAGAAGTTCCTTTCAACCAAGTTTGAATTTTATTAATTTATTCCATTGAATCTGTTAATGACAGCCCGCGTTGTTTCAATCTTACTATGACATCTATTAGCACATTAAAATGTGTTTTTTACTAGTCTACGCAACTATTTACCAGAATATCAACGAGTCTGGTAGCACTTAACAACGTCTGTGATGCGTGTTATACTTTTGGAAATACAGAAATATATTGTTGCTTGCAATGTCAGTTTCTGTCACATTCGAGGTTAGCAGGTTAGGTTTTGCATCAGTCTGGTACCAACTCCGGCAAAACTTAACGTCGAGACATACACTGACAGTCCACCAACAATACACTTCAGTACTGCTAAACGTATAACACGAATTGCACCATTTTGAAAGCAAATAATTTGGGATTATTCTTTACTAATCCAAATGGGTCTTGTTCTAGTTCAGTATACAAAAAAATATATACGGTATTCACGTTTATGACGTTGCTAGATCACGTGTCTCGACCTGACGGGATCGACTGTAACGTACTAGCTCGGCAATAAATGCTTAACTACCGGCCTAATGCCGCAAATAGCTATTATATACAGTAAGTCTATTCCAGTTGGTCATAATCTTCCTGAAACCCGATTATGAATATTAACAACAAACGTGTTATTACTGTTAATCTATTATTTAAGGTTACAATGGCCGTTGTGTCTATTGTACCAATTGCGGACTGAAATTTAACCGATATATTAATCTAAATAATAAGAAAACAGAAAAAATTAAACAACCTATTTCAGGTGATATAATGTCTGAGTTTAGGTTAAAAAAACTTGAAATAGGTATTATAGGTAATATCAAATTCCTATTAACTGATAAGATTTTTCGTGAAACGGATTTATATACAGTTATTTATCCTATACCTACCATAGTCAGAAAAGGTATTTTACCTAGGATCCGCGCCTTACTCATTACCATCAACAACTAATCAGACGGTTTAATGCATACCCATTGCATACCGTGTGTCCACAGGGTTTCGCACCATGGAGTCAGAGCAACGTTAAGTTATCCCAAAGATCAGCTCTTGCTTTTACGAAAACATCTTAATAACAAACCCTATTATATTTATTTTTCTATGGCAATAAACGATTAAGTCGTATTCAACTTGACATATGATGTCAAATTCTACGTTAGCAGGTTAGGTTTTGCGTCAGTTTTGACACAGCCTGACGGAAAACCTAACCTGATAACCTTGTATTTGACATAGACTTACAGTGCCACCAGCATATTATTCATACGTTGTATAACCAAGTCCATTCAAAAACGTTCGATTATTTCTGAAGGCACTTTATTTGTTACTTGCAAATTCAATTTTAATGGTCAATGCCTAGTAACCGTTTGACTATCAATTGCCACCGGAAGAGTAGATCTTCAAAATAAACTAGCATCACTCCAGCGCCATGGTGCGTAGTCTCGTGGACGCACGGTATAAGAAGTGTAACTGTAATAACATTTAACGTCCTCCTAATGGGAAATAAATGTGAATAATATTTTAAAGCTATTAAAGATTTCGAACATGTATCATTTAAAACATGTAAAATTTTGATTCCATGTTTTGCTTAGATATAGATAAGTGAAAAAGTGTTTTTTAAGTCGGAAATGTAAAATAGTCTACGGCGAAATGGCGACGGCGAAATGGCGACGGCGAAATGGCGACGGCGAAATGGCGACGGCGAAATGGCGACGGCGAAAAGGCGACGGCGAAACGGCGACGGCTAAATGGCAACGGCGACGGCGAAACGGCGACGGCGAAATGGCGACGGCGAAATGGCGACGGCGAAAAGGCGACGGCGAAACGTCCCATTCCGTCTACAGAATGCCATCATTCGGAAGTGATGTAAAGCCGTGGGTCCCATGTTACTATGATGTGTAGCATGTAAAAGATCCCTTGCTAGGGTTGGAACTCCTTAGTCTCGGCAAAATTCTAAGTAGGACTTTGACTATATGACCAAAGCAGTCGGTGTCTAAGGTACCTGGCACTCTGCATGCATAGACCTTTGTCCATTAACAAACAAACAAAATATTATATTTAGAAACCACTAAAGATGAGCCCCGCGTCATCAATGCTATGTGTATGATGTAAGATGTTACTTGGTAGTCAAATGATAGAGAGCCTGCATAAAAAGCTGTATAAAAAGTAAGATAAGAGATGGGACAGCCGGGGTCGGTAGCTCAGTGGTAAGCATCCTGACTACTGATCTAAGGGTGGCGAGTTCGATTCCCGGTCCCGGTGAGGTTTTCAAAAATAAAAAAATTCAGATGAAAGCTTCTACAGAATTCCATCATTCGGAAGTGATGTAAAGCCGTGGGTCCCATGTTACTACGATGTGTAGCATGTAAAAGATCCCTTGCTAGAGTTAGAACTCCTTAGTCTCGGCAAAATTCTAAGTAGGACTTTGACCATATGACCAAGCAGTCGGTGTCTAAGGTACAGTTACGGACACCTCAAAGTGCACGGTTTTTTGTTACTATGGTTATTTTTGCGATTTTTTGGCTTATTAAATGGGGGTTTCTCCAGTGGCGTTGCTTGTGGTTATAAGAATAGGTATTACTTTTTTAATGTTTGTATTTTAGCAAAGTTTCACAAGTAAACAAACTATATAATAATATGTATTTAATAAATATGTATCAGTATTCAATTGCTACTACGCTTTGCAGTTTGTTTCGCATAGAGTTGACCAATGCTTCCATATTGTATCCTTCTCTCAGTTCCTTCCAAGCATTTCTTATTCTTTCTTATAATTCATCGGTTTTGTTTGGTGCAAAATCCCTGGTATAAATTTTTGTAGTTAAATAGCCGCAAACATTTTCGATGGGATTCAACCCCGGACTTCTTGCAGGCCATAGTAATAATTTGATATTATTCTCATCAAACCATCAATGAACAACCCCTGCTGTCTACACAGGACAGTTATCCTGTAAAAACAATGTTATCAATTACGTTAACATAGACAAAATTAATTAATTAGGTTATATCTTGCCTGTTGAAAAGTAAATTGATTAGGAAAGACCACTCTTACAGATGGCAGCATCACATTTTGCAAAATGTTGCGATAATTTTCAGCATTCAGTCGACCATTAATTCTATAGCATGCCCCAGATCCGTGAGCATTGATCCATCGCCATACGTTTACAGAGAATCGTCTACTACTCCTTAAGGGTTGAACATAATATTGCTCCTCAAATCTTGAATTTTGTGGTCTACACACCCTTAATCGTCAATTGGTAAATGATTGAAATACCTCCTTTTCACCTGAGAAAACAGTCGTGTTCTAAAAGTCGTCGATCTCATTCAAATAGTCAGTTGCAAATTGTACTCTTCATTTTTTGTTCTCTGGTGTTAAAAAAACTTTTCTTGCAGAAGTCTCTGCTGCCAACGATTTTTAATTTTGAAAGTGCAGCTCTTGCTCACATGCAAATCTGTTGCGACTCGACTTAGCGACCAGTTCTCTTCCAGTTTTGTAATAGCTCACATTTTCTCTGCTTCTGACAAATGTCTGGGAATTTTCCGAGTTTTCAGTTCTATGACAGTTGATGCCAAACGTAAACGTCAAAACTCGACGTCTATGATTAGAATATCGTATTACAAGCTAAAAATCTGCCGTGCACTTTGAGTTGGCCGCAACTGTACCTGGTACTCTGCATGCCTAGACCTTGTCCATTAACAAACAAACAAACAAAACAAGAGATGGGACAAATGGAACCAGTTTCCAAGGATAAATTGATTAATTGCTGTTTTTGACGTCGCCTGCGTTGCTTAACAAAAACTGCGTCTTAGTGAAGCCTGCCAGCTAGCCGAATGTCGGTTATATGCAAATTATGGACACTTCATGAAATTGGCGCTGGTTGACACCGTTTGACAGATCACAAACATAGATTCAAGAATATGATAGCAAATCGCGTAAAAAGCGGTATTATGTCGTAATCTCGCGATCATCGCGGGCGACGGTGAATAGTTTGTGTGTTTGTCTAGTTGACGCTTCAATAGATAATATAGTAGCGAACTAATTAAAAATTTCTGCAAGTAAGATACATGATTATTGTGTAGTTTCGTACAAATACATTATAATTTTAGGAGATTTTGATGGCCTAATTATCTAAGAACAACACAAACAGCGATTGAAACGGCTATGTTAGGAGTAAGCTTACGGGACCACATACGAAACGAAGAAGAACGAATGTAGAGGATGTAATACAACGAATTGCGAATTTGAAATGGAATTGGGTGAACCACATAGCAAGAGAAGGAAACGATAGATGGACTAAACGCATCGTGTAGTGGGGACCGCAATCACAAGAGAACCGTGGGGTGTGCACGTAGATGTTGGATACACGATATAAAGCAAAGGCTTGGCAGAAACTGCCATCAGTTGGCTGAATAGATGTGACTGGAAAAAGCGTAGAGAGGCCTATGTCCAGAAGTGGGCGAAGAAACGCTGCCGACGAAGAAGATATAATTGAAAGCTCACAAAATGTTGAAGGCTGTAACTTTTAATTGGATGACCTCACAAGGGTAAACTAATGCTGTTCATCATATAGTATTAGTTTTATAATTATCAAGATCATAAATCAATTTGATAATAAAGTTTCTTTCTTCGTAACTGTTTATATAGATAGCAATTGTGAACACGGCCCTTTATTAATGAAAAATGTTACTAGTATATGAATAGGACTGCAAACTAATTTTTGTATTGTAGAACGATAAGCGGCTCGAATCAAATATCGTCTGCCTAATTCGTAGCCTTTCGGAGATGAGAACCTCCAAGCAACACACATTCGCATGGTCATTTTTGACCATCTTGGAGATTTAAGACCATAATTGTGTATTTGATCTAAAACGAATATAGCCCTAGGATTATTATTGTTTGCATCTTCTTGAAGGGTTTCTAATTTCTTCGAAACATTTATATAACGGTCAAAAAGACTCTGTAAATTTTGAAGTTTCTCATTAATTATTTCATTCTTTCTTAGCAGTAATGCATTTTCTCTCTGCAACTGTGTTGTCTCACCACACTGAACATTAACTTGTACTGCAACATCATTTTTCTATAAAAATAAGTTACTGATGTAGGTATTTAATAATAATAAAAGAAATATTTACCGACTGACTGTTTAACTGATCATTTAAACGTTCAGTTTCAGATTTATACTTGTCACACAGTAAGGTAAGTTTCTGATTTTTCGTTATTAAGGACTGACTTTCACAATGGTCCTTAAGCTTCTGTTACAAGGAAAAATAGAGAAATTAAAAAATACACGTAGATCTATTTGCTTACCATTGGGGATTCATTGCTTGGAATACGCACAGGAGCATGTGGAACGGAAATAGGAGGGGTTTTTAGATCTAGATTAAAATATAAATATAGTAAAACATGGTTTTATCGTGCATATCTTACCTGTTTTTGTTTATTTATGGAATCGCATTATTTTTCGGGGGTGAGCGGATGGCCCCGCGAGCAAATGCTCGACTCTCAGGCGGCCGGCGTGGGTTCAAATCCCGGCGACTGTAGAGTTTAAACATAGTACGTTCCGCGGCTACCACGCTAACACCTGCGGTAGTCGTTAACCCCTAACAAGGGAACTCTTCTAGAGTTTTGACGGGCAAGGCTAGCCACCTACTCGGCCTAAGGGTAAAGAGGGCTCACAGAATCACTTTGTGGTTAAAACAGGCCACTGGCCTTTAATAAGAGGAAGAAGAAGAAGCATTATTTTTCAAGTTTCGTCTCCTGAAGCAAGAAAATATTCAGTGGCCGCGAAGTGCACACCTTTGATCTGTCACCAGGAGGTTCAAAGTCATCTGAAATAGAAATTGCGATTTGAAGTTACTAATTTATCATACATTTATCCCTTCGCTGATAATAACTAAATAGTCATTTGAAATTAAATTTCTATCAAAAACCGCTACCAATGCAGAAAGGCTTAATTTTAAATCAACACCGGTACGAAATTTGAAAATTATAACTAGCCGCTGTTAACATAATTAGCAATGGAAATGTGTCCAAATGTTTATGCAGGATTTTTATCCACCACATCACTGGTATCTTTCATATTTTCCCCTTGCGTGATAGCCTTTATCTAGCTACAAAAATTTTCCATATTTGATGGGAATTCGTGATAGGAGACATTTTTCTTATACCTATTTCCACAGGAAGGAATACAAGACATTTTCAAAATTTTTTTAACCAAACACAAGTTTTCAAATTTGAAACGTCAAATTGTGTCAACTAGCGCCAATGGGCAAAATGTGAACTATTACAATAAATGTCAAAACAGGTTAGCTGGTAGGCTTTGTATATGTACAACATACGCAGGCGACGGTTTTTGATATAATGTTTCAAGATGTTGCCATTGCCAAATTGACATTAACCTAAAAGGACACATTTTTAAATGTCAAATAAACTGCTTCTGATATTCATAAAGTAGGATAGATCTGGCGGATTGTTTCTAGTTATTAATTACCGATCTTCATTTCATTACAGTTTCTTTCTAAGTCAAAGACTCAAATTTAAAATCAATACTAAAACTGGTGTGAAAGAATGGCACTACACTGGATGAAGTGGAAGCTCGCTAGTTCACATAGGTAAGTTTCTCTTAAAACTTCACATTGACTTTGAAAGAAGCTGTAATAAGTGAAAAGCCTTTTACCCTATAATAATACCTATAGTCTGTTCACTAAACATAAAAACACAAAGTGGCCTTTGATTTCTAAAATTTCATGAGTGTACATCCAAAATGCATTTTTTGTCTAGGAATGTACTTACAAAAAGTTACTAAAACAAATAGGTTAAGAGTGTGACATTTAATTAGCATCTGGCATAACTACTTTTAAGGATGTTAAACAAATACTGTGTTGGATACTATTGATGTAGCATTTATTAATAAGTATTTTTATTACATTTTATAAAAGTTCAGGCAAGAATTTCCAGAATAGTATGTACAGTCGTGTGCAAATAAATCTGGGACAGTGTTTTTTTCACATGCAGATTCAGTTAGGAATTGAAGAATATCTCCATGGATTTCCTGCTATCAGAAAGAGTTACATTAAACTTGAACAGGTATTGAAACCCGTAACTCTCGCTGATAAGAGGAAATCCATGGAAATATTCTTCAAATTCTTAACTGAATCTGCATGTGAAAAAAACACTGTCCCAGATTTATTTGCACACGACTGTACTTTGACACTGAATTAATGATATTTATTAATTGTCATTTTTAAATTCAAAGTCACCTTTATGCAGGTATGGAAACCTTTGCAAAACAAAATACAGAATCCCTAGCAGACAAATTTTACGTATATGCCAACTTCAAAAAAAGTTATATGTTTTTGTGTTTACTGAATGGCCTATAATAACTTAGTTCAGAAATTTAACACAAAATGAACCATGAGCATTTAGTAATAGTTATGTGCCTTTTAATATCATTCCACTCATGGTGTAAAGAATACAAGGTGAAACGCTCCCAGGATGGGCAGTCGTTCAGAAAATAGAGGGGAGATGTCAACCAATCTCCGATGGTCCTGCTCAGGAAATCCATCACGGCCGCGATCATGGTGTAACCATGGTTGTGATCGTATATGTTGCTGGCACTGTCAGTCGATGTCAAATTCGGGGTTAGCAGGTTACATTTTGCGTCAATCTGACACCAACTGACGCAAAACCTAACCTCGAATTTGACATCGACAGCGTCTTCAACAATACACTTCAGTACTACCAATCGTGCCATTTATCGGACCATGTCCTATTGGTTGAATTTGAGGTCCGCCCACATTCAGCGGAACGTTACACCTTGTATTCTTTACACCATGATTCCACTCAGATGGTAATAATTTTTTTGTTGTGTTTTAAATTTCTCGTTCATTTCCAGTATACCTTATTGTTGAAGAATTTGAAAGTACAGTCACACATAAATTCCTTCTATTTTGCTGAACATTTTTATATTGATCTTCTGAATTTGTTTCACTCTCACAGATGTACAAGTGGAATGATGATTGTGCTGCGTTATATTTTAGTTTCCTAATTGGGATTTTGTCAGTGTATAGTTAAGAACCAGTCTCACGTAAAATTTTCTTTGCATAATCTGTACGATTTTCACACTTCAAGTTCTTGATCACATACCTTTCCATCAATATTCACATAACAGCGTCGTTTTATAGAAACCTAAGCACAGTTTCTTACATCCAACTGCTAAACAGCTAATCATTCATGTTAAATGTATGAGCAATGACGCAAAAGTACCTGATTTATCTATCACATAAAGGAAATGTCACTTGTCATTACAGCAGAAATTAGAAATATCAAACGGCATTAATCATTTCAGCCATGGAAAATGGTTCCAACCTTAGAACAGAAAATAGACAGGAAGTCGCATTTGTAAGAAATCCGTGCGACCGCGATGGGTTTTCAAAATGGCGGAAGGTTGTTTCCTTTCGGCAGTGGCGTATCATATCGAGAGGGTGCATTTGCAGCAAACAATTTCAACAGGTTTATTAAGTGCACTTTACACTATATAATTTATGACTACATGTGAGTTTGTGTGACTTCAGTCACTGTTTGTAATTTAAATTGATTCATCAGATTGTGTGATTACAAATAATTACCCCATTATACGTTCCCTTCTCTGCCCATGACTATTGTTGAGTACAAGTACGTATGAGAAGTGACATGTTCAGAGAAATTATCTCTCTATTTGAAGTGAAAAGTAATATTAATACTTACTGATGGAATGTAATGCTCAAAGTCCTGGTATTTGGGGTCTGAGAACAGCCAAAATTAGTCTCAAACTAACTAAAACCCACAACTGATACCACCTCATTAGTCATACATGGGTTTTCAAAATGGCCGTTTCCGTCGCCTAGATGTTACAGGCAAGTTAAAAGAAATGCGCCTTCCTGTCTATTTTCTGTTCTAAGGTTCCAACCAATTCGCATGGATCATTTGTATTTCCCGTCTCTAATCTTAATATACAGGGTCTCTAGTCAAATTAGCGTCAGTTGCGTCGCCTGCGGCCAGTTGTATTCTCAAGTAATGAGGAGCCAATAGGTGGCGCTTTATCCAGGAAACAAACAGCTGTCAGTGTCATTATTTTCGTTTTGACTAAGAAATGTAAAAATACATTTTTTATTATACTGTTTTAGTTATTCGCGTTTATCTGCTTTTATGATGACTAAGGTTATATGCAACTTAAATCATTTACCAATACACAATTTCAAATGATATAATAATCTAACCAATAAATATACAACTGTATTTCTTCCGTAACGCAATTCTACAAAAAATAATTCCATTGAATATAGGAATTTAGATAACGACTAAAATAAAATAATGTAAACTTATTAATAATTACAATTCTTAATTACTATCACTACTTAAACTAGAGTCACTTGAGTCGTTGTCAACATGAATGATTAGTTCATCAACGGTTACATCTAAAATCCTTTCACGCTCATACCAAGTCCTAATTTTTTCTTCAGTGTGACGTACACAATTACTCCACACATCTTTGGTACATTGTTCTGTTTCCTTCCACATTGTAAGAACTCGATCATCACCATAACCATCCCTGCCGATGAGATTATTGTAATATTGTTTTGCATGTGCCTGTATTAATTCAATTGCATTGAATTCACAATGATATGGTGGTAGACCTAAAACATTATGACCATAACTTCTCAGTCATTCATCTACTTCATAGCGCTTTTCTTTTCTGTGAGATTTGGCTAGTACTAGTAATTCAGTTTTAAATGAAGTTGGATTGTGATTAATGGAATTTGTATTCAGCCATTCTATGATATCGGCTTTCTTGAAGGATTTCTTTCTATTAAAACAGAATGGTAAGGAGCATTGTCCAATATTATCAATGAAGGCTCATTCAAATTATTAATTAAATGGTTGACGAGCCATTTTTTAAAGGTTTCTGAATTCATCTCCCCATGATAGTCTTCTTTTAAATATTTTGTTGCAAATAATAGGGATGCGTTTTCGACAAACCCTAATTTAGACCCAGCATTAACCACAATAAAACGTTTTCCTTCATAACCTTCGGGGTTTTTAACACTGCGAATATTTGAATCTTGCCAGGACTTTCCAGGATTTCCTTTAGAATAAATCCACGTTTCGTCCATAAAGACTACTTGGAGTGGATGAGGTGAATTTAGATTCTCCATAAAACGTTTTAAAAACTGGAACCACATAATAGCAATATTTTCTTTTTCAGTTAGTGCTCTACGATTATCATGTTTCTTGAATTTAAAACCGATATTATGTAGAACTCGATTTAAGCTGGTGTTACTCAGTAAAATATGACTTTCTTTCACTTCAGTATTCGGGGAATTGATAGTAACGTGCTTTTTTCAGAATACATCGTGTATATGGTGTCCCTTATAACCATTTTCCAGGAATCCAGTAAATCAGTAGATTTTACCTTTTTACGTGGTCTTTTCTTGCCAGGGCTACATAAAACTGGATTCATACTAGAACGACTCTTAACTCTTTTCACAGTAGAAACACTAATGCCTAGAGCTTCCGCTGCCCTCTACAAATAAACGATGGATGTGAAATATAATTAGGTGAATTATGTTTTATTTACCTCTTGTACACATGACAATGGAATTAGATGACCCCCATTTTCTTTCTCTCGTTCGAAGTAATCCAATAAACTTAATAAGAGCCGCTGAGATTGCGAAAGTAACGTTTTACCTTTCATAGACATAATTTGTATCAAATCGTAAATAATAACCTGAAAACGTAGTTATAAAACGCTGAAAAAACGAACAAGGCTTGACAAGTACCATGAGATAAAAAAAAAATTCTGAGCAGACCTTGATATGATTGTGTTATACGTTTGGCAGTACTGAAGTGTATTGTCAGTCTATGTCACATTCGAGATTAAAAGGTTAGGTTTTGTTTGTTGTTTGACACAGACTGACGTAAAACTTATAAGGGTTCTAGTAGGTGTTTAGATAATATTTACATCAACCGATGTTTTGTCCAGTTTTAGCGTTTACTTCTCTTAAATTCTCAACTTGTACCTTTGTTTTTGTGTTGTTATATAGCGTTCTCGATAGTTTCTCTTCAAACACTTTTTGTTTGAACTCGTATATTTTTTAATTAAATTTCCTTCCTTATTTCTTCCTAGGAAGTACTATTATAAGTTTGTCTTTGTGCTCACTGTTACGTTTCAGAGCTGGATTTTTCTCATTATGCAATGTTTTTCCTTATTGTAACGAGTGCGTTTAAGTGACAGGTTCATTTTCTTTTATCGTCTCACAAGGTTAGATGCTTTTTACTGCAAATAATATCCATTTAAAATAGTATGAGCTCTTCTACATTTTGGGTAATTTATATTAACGCCATTTGGGATCTGTAGGGTGTGTGTATTCTGTATATAAATTTAGGGCCAAAATTATCCTAAAGTTGTCAATATCACTGGAGTAATGCAGGGACAGATGTTGCTGACTAATCGCTTTTTGTCAATTGAAAACGGAGTTCCAATCTCTTTTGCTTACCTTTAGTAATAGTCAGCAATAGATTTAAAAATTCCTGGTTTAAGTTTTGGCTTTGATATAGGTACTAATCTACAGTTCTTTTTGAATTAGTAAATATTTTTAACTCTTTAGCAGCAGTACGGTTGGTTGTAGCTCTTTCGATTAAGATTTTGCAGCTTATTTGTCGAGTACTTCAATCGTCTAAAAGACGAACGTTTCAGGGTCCCTAGATGAAGGAAAACATGTCTCTCTGTGTGCCCGGTTGTCTCCCTGTCCGTATGTGTGTCTGTCTATTGGTGGTATAGCTCAAAAACTATTTGTTTATTCTAGCAAGCCGTGAACCTTTTATGAAAATGTATTCTGTTGGGTATAGTTCATTTCTATTTTTTCACTATACAGGATATCCGTTTTAGTATTCGTATTGTAATGGTTCACTGCTGTGAGGAGGGATAATTGTTTTGGTCTTACCTGTTGCTGAAAGTTTTATTTGTTATTTTGCCGGCTGGTAACTATCGGCCTAATTGGGCTAACTCGTCGACAAGGGTCGGGGTTCCAGCTACGCTGAAAGAGAACGAGAGGAAAAAAGGAGAGGGCGCCAGGTCCTCGACGTTGTTCTAATCCTTGAGTCGGACCATCACAAGGTGGAGATAATTCCCAGCAGAACACACGAAATCAAAGCAACGACCAATAAAATATCACAGCTTTATTTTAATTTTTGGTGGATACTATAGTGCAATATCACAAGCATGCATGATTATATATATACAGAGTGTTACAAAAATGTTGGGGTGGCTATACATAGACGGTTTCTACAACTAAAAATAAGCAAAAAAATATATATAAACATATGTCCTAAAATGGTTCGTTTTCGAGATACAGGGTGTTAAAATTTGTAGAAAAAAACGCTTCAGCCGATTTTAATAAAATTTTCACAGTTTGTTGGTAACTTTATGGGGCATCTTTTGGATCTATTACCGTTCATACAGTAATTTCAGGGTCGCGCTCACGGGGCAACCTGTTAGTGCATAAAAAATATCACCCACTGGTTTTTCTTTTGCAATTTTTAAACTTTTTTAAGATGAAGCAACTAAAAACACATTTTTTTTCACTTGAGGGTTTTGCGTATCTTGCTTCGTTTTCGAGGAAAATAATTGGAACCATTATTTTTACAAATTTCAACACCCTGTATGTCAAAAATAAACTATTTTAGGACATATGTTTATATAAACTTTTTTGCTTATTTTTAGTTGTAGAAACCGTCTATGTATAGTCAGCCCAACATTTTTGTAACACCCTGTATATATATATATATATATAAGTACAAATATAAATTTAAACATATGAGAGCTTAAGCAGGTATACGACGGACAAATCATACACTTTAAAAAAAGAAAAATTATGTTCGGGCACCGCAGGAGCATAAAGAGAAAAGAAGAATAATTAATTTTACAACTATCGGTCGCACAGCGGGTTCAACGAATACTACGCCGCTATAGAGCAATGCAAGTATATTCAGGCTAACGTTTAGCCCCGATTTTTAGCTCTAGTTGACCTTAAAACTACGCTCCAAAATTTCTAGCGGTCGGAAGCAACGTACGTCTAGCGTGGCCACACCTTACGCCGAGGTCCCTATTAATAGAAAGGCATCAGGGTAATCATGAATAAAGTAGCAAGGACTTGTATCTGCTCTTTAACAAATTTGATATGGGCGTAAAATAAATAACCGGGTCGCGGAGACTTGAATTTGAACCTGCGGCTACCGTGGTCGATTCACCAACCACTATCGTCGTCTAGCGGCTATCTTCACGCTGCAAAATTTTGAACCGCAAATGGCGGCGTGCGAGCAAAATAGAATAGTGTAAATACAAATCTACATTTAAATATATACCGGGCCTGATGGTTTAACGCGCTAAGCGGTTAATCACAGATACCGCATGCAACCAGGTAAGTGAAAAGCGACATTCAAATAGGATGCTGTCAAAGCTCGGAGTCCTATGATATCTAATCTGTAATTTTTTAGGAGGCCTCACTGAAAAGCAGCGGAGTCGAGGCCGACAGAACTTTGGTAAGCCTAATTGACTTTAATCCATAAACTGCGAAAAGTGACCGCACGAATTTTGCGGCAGCCCTAACATTCATAACTTAAACGAAAGTACATAAAAAAAGCAAAATACACGAGGAGTACGATTGGTCAAGCATGCCCTAATTTCTACCTATACGAAGCACTACTATTCTATCATAAAATACTCCAGGCGCAACGTGTAATAACTATGTTAGCATTTTGCCTGCAGGAAGGCACGATCTAACCTTTCCGTTGGCTTCCCTGTAGTTGTGCGCAGCAGAAGGCGGCCCCCCGGCAAAGGTCACGTCAGCAGCTGTGGACGGCGGTGCAAACGAAGAAGGCTGTACATGAACTGCAGGTGGGTGTAATGCAATCACGTAATTCCTAATGTAGCCCTCAGGCGTTGCGAAATCCACAGGCAATTCGACAGTTTCAGGAGCTCAGGTCGACAAACTGGATTCCAGCAAATTGCAGCCGAACGGGGAATGCTTAACCCCACCAGGAAATGTCCAAACCCCACAGGAGCTGTACAAACCCCACAGGAAATGTCCGAACCCCTCAGGAAATGGCTAAAAACGTACAATGTCTAAATGAACCCTCGATTAAGAAGAAGAGGCCTTAGCTTACCTAACGCTGGTATGAAGCCAAGGAGAACGCGCTAAAGTTGGTCCCAGAAATGCGCAAAGCGACAGGACGTAGGTAAGTAACTATATAACCATTACGAACGTCAGAAACAGAGCAATAGTACTTCTAGATCCCACGTGGAAACTATTCGTAAGGGTTGAGTCCAGCAAAAGGGATTTTCGAAGTACTGAAACTGCAGGGAAGACCAACTAGCACGGCAGGTTTGCTTGGAAAGAGCAAGCAGAATTCGACACAAGCTTCAAAAGGTCACCAGATAACAAAATTTGGGCAAGTGGACCAAGAAAAAAACTTCCTGAAAGATGTGACTGCAACAAGAGATAACCTTGCTCTAGCAACAAAAGGAATAGTTTAAAATAATTTCAATAACGGTTGCCTAGCCACCAGGCTTAAATATCTGTAGAAATTAAACCAGAATAAATACAATAAGTAAAGTAAGTTTAATTACTGGGGGAGTTGCTTAGGAAACTGCTTAATAATTATAGGAAAATATTTAAAACTAGGATACAGCTAACCAGACCTAAACTGAAGCATGCAAAATTACCAAAAAGCCACCTAATAATACTCAAACCTAAAAATTCAACTAGCAAATGTTTACTAATACAGGGGACGCTCCAAAAGTACCGTAACACTGGCCATAGCAATTCTGGTTTGGAATGGGACGTTTTGCCGTCGCCTTTTCGCCGTCGCCGTTTCGCCGTTGCCATTTTGCCGTCGCCGTTTCGCCGTCGCCTTTTCGCCGTCGCCATTTCGCCTTCGCTATTTCGCCGTAGACTATTTTACATTTCCGACTTAAAAAAACACTTTTTCACTTATCTATATCTAAGCAAAACATGGAATCAAAGTTTTACATGTTTTAAATGATACATGTTCGAAATCTTTTATAGCTTTAAACTATTATTCACATTTATTTCCCATTAGGAGGACTTTAAAGGTTATTACAGTTACACTTCTTATACGCATTAAACCATCTGATTAGTTGTTGATGGTAATGAGCATACTTGTTACTTTTTGCTAATCCTTTTATCATGCACATGGTGGTCATTATAATGATTTGGTTTAGAAAATTCCCTTTAAGGTAGTATGGCCGTTATGATGATTTTAGTGATCTGCTCTTTTTTCAAACTTTACATCTTTATTACATTTTTATTGTGTATTGATGTGAGGTAGGTGATTTTCCAGTTGAATGGGTTTCTTTTCTTTTTTATTCTATTTTTTAATTAACTCCTATTTGAAATAGAACACCCACATCCGGTATATTATTACATTTTTGAATTCAGCTTAAACTTTTAGAGAAAATTTATTTCTTCAACTAACGCTCTATTTTGTACCGTTTTTGTAGAATTTGTAATTTTTGAAATTTTTTGACAAATGCTTAAAAATTAAAAATCAAATTTTTGGCTAATTATAAGATCACTGTAAAAGGAAGTTTGCGTGAGCGTATCACACCAGATTTTTTAACTCAACTTCAACATCTTACATCTCGCTTATTATACGTTTTCGATATAAGTTGATTAACGTTTTCCGCTTTATTTTGAAGTGTTCTGTGTATTCTTAAAGTTTCCCGAAATAAGTTTGAACCACCCTGTATATATGTGACTTTACAATTTAAATATTACTGTATACTTGCTGTTTAAGTACAATAGAAATTATTAAACTTATTATGCATTTTCTTCCGGCAACGGAGTACAATTATATTATTAAGTTATATTATTAAGTTAACAAAGATGATAGTTTATAAGCAAACAAATTAATGTCCAAATAAATAAAGTGAAGGTTGCATTACATTAAAGTATAAAAATAAATTAAAGTATAATTATTTGGCTGCACGGTTTTTGTTCCGCTTTCAAGTTGACGGCGAAATGGTAGACGGCGAAATGGCGACGGCGAAATGTCCTAGACCCATTCTGGTTGCCTATTTAACTAAATGAATAAGGTCAACATGAGCACAGAATTAAATATTTTATCTATTGCAAGATAATAGTACTTTCAGATTTGATAAATGTTCGGAAGGGCTAATGCAATTTAATTTGTAACTGACGGATTTGTGCTTATTAATGTCAGATATAATGTGAATAAAATTATACAGAATGATTTGTTAAGTACAGAAAGAATATGAGCGTTATGTTTTAAAAGTGTAAGCCAGGAAATGGCAAATTAGCTGAAAGGTAAACGAAACAGTGCTAGCAAAATAATTATTCCAAAGAGCAATGAAAAATGGACGGCAACCGATCGAAAGACAATTAGTGAGAATATAAAGAAACTCCAAGTGCATCAATGCATTATAAACAAAAGTGATTTAAAAACAGAGCAAAAGTGTAGTGACATTTACTTCAAGAAAAAGACAATTTTAGTGGTTAGGCAAAGACATGACATCAAGGTCCATAAGGTCAAACATGTTATCAATCCTAATTTCTTTTATAAAAATTGAAAATCTAGTTGCTAAGTTACATGACTTTCTTTAGTTATTAATAACCAAACAAGCTTGGAACATTTGTGCTGAGGCCAGTTTGAGCTCCTGATTTTATAGCATTTTATTATAAATAAAAGGTCCTTTTTAATACCATTTGTGTATAAAGTTATTAACCAGTGTACAGGGCATCCGTGGATATAGTTTTCCAGGTGTTTGAGTTCCAAGTGAAGCGGTTTAGCAGTGACTTTGGAGCCCATTTCTTTAAGTAAGTTGCATCGTCCAGCGAAAATAGTGCTTTCTGCGTATAGAGGGGACCTTCAGGAATCCGTACGTGCAGAATTCCAACCAACAAGCCATTCCCAAGTGCATAATTTCCATGGCGTCATTGGGGATTGTATCCAGCGTCCGAGAGGTCTCTGATTAAGGTAGGATTCCACAGGAACTCTTTGCTGTAGCCCCAGAATTCGCGGGATTCGTCAAGTTTAGACTGTCTGCGAGGTGTAGCGCCAGGTTCCAGTGGTTCAGATCCGTCCAACTTCGAGAAATTCAGTTAGCGTCCTTTAAAAGTGCAAGATGGCGCTGCATGTTTCAGTTTTGGATGATATAGAACAAAAAACAGTCGCCCGTGGGTTTCGACGTCACACAAGTTTAGCAGTTGCTACGCCACAGTATTAATATTTACCTGATGCTTCCTTGCCATTCTTGGGGTGTTTTAAAATTCAGTTTAATGCTGTTTTCGCACTGGCAGATCATCGTATTTACTGTGTCAAATTTAGAGGTTATCTAAACGTCAGATGGAAATTGTGCATTTGCCCGAAATATTTGAGAGTATTTGTCATACGAGTTATTTGTTTTTCTTAATTTTATGAACCTACAACCTGAATCAAGTTTGTCTCATATTCTACGAAGCTAAGCCCGAATTTATTGCGGACAGATAAAATAAAGAATGAGCAATAACCATTTATTTGTACTAAATAAAAAATATACTCTTTTAATTTTCCCTAAGCTTGACAGGCAGATTCGTAATTGAATCTAATACATTTTATAAAGTGTAGTATCCCTTGCCATCAATTATTTATATTTATATTTATTTAAGTGCGGGACTATTACAGTATAAGGAATCTCGCCTGGCTTAAAAGGTACGATGTTGGTTAAATTGGGACATATTTTTGTAATTAAGTTTTGAGATGTACTAAAATCTTAAAAACTCTCACGGATTTTACAATTTATTTCAAATAAAGAATAGCAAATGCTCCCTCTAAATTTTTAATATTTTTCAGATAAGTCTGTGAAAAACTAGGTGAGCGATGTACATTACTTTTTTAGAATATCGACCGGTCCTAATTTAACCGACATTGAAGCTCTTAAGATAGGCGAGAGCCCTATACTCGAAAAGCGGGCCCCTGTATAGTAAACCTCGTAGTTTATTATATTTTCCATGAAACGTACAAGTGAAAAAACAAAATTTAGCTGTAGTAAAGTACTTGACCCTTTAATTGGACTAAAGCAATGTCAAAGTCAATCTACTGATGGAGAACATGATAAATAATGAATAACTTTGAAATAACACAGGTTGAGTACTAAGACAACAATAAAAGCTGCTGTTACTTAATGTCATTATTACCGCCTTTAATTCAAGGCAGGGAACATTATAATCCATTGATGTGATTTCGTTGCCGTTAAAACGAAATATTAAAAAGCTTAATGGAGAGCAAACGTATTTTTTTATGTACATAATCACCTGAACTTTCTACAGCTCATCTTTAATTTACCGCTGTTCCCTTAGAACCAGCAAAGTATAACTTATATGCATTATCATCCCGATATGCACGGACTTTATAATCAATCAACCCCTGCTTCCCTAAACATCCCGCCACCCCCAATAGACCCCCACTGCGCCGTGATGCGAGATGATTAATGAGACCAGAGTCAACATGGCTTCCCACTGGTGGATACGGAAATATCAACAAGGGGAGAGGGCGGCTGCTTCAACATTGCACGGGCATGTATAGATGTTTCGGCGTATTCTGGGAATTCTATTAAAATGGAGTGAAACAAAAACCCAATGAACTTTGCTGTTTTCCTAGGATGGTTACACAACCGATCGGTTCCAGCAAGCCATCAGAGCCGCCAGAAACCCTTATGGCGAACGCGTTTGCTCTATACCGAACTGTTGGGGCTTGAAAATGTTAGCTTGTTCACAAGTTAAAGTAAACACGTAGGCTTGCATGAGAGCATTTGAGTATAATACATATGTACAAATTGTAGAAAATACAAATGTGACAAGCTCATAATAAACAACCCTTTAAGAATAATTTTTCATTATGAGAGACTATAAAGAATTAAGAAAACTCCTAAAAATATTTTGTGGCATTGTGTTCTGATTTATGGCACATGCCATTTTAGATGTTAACTTCTAAACGCTTGGATGCCTCATCGATATGGTATCCTCTTATTTATAGGGACTAAATTCTGCAAAATCGCCAAAAACATTTATACATTAATAAGCTTGATTTAGTTAGAGCAATAGTAGAGATGTCCAATAAACTATATGAAGGCATTAGGCAAGAATACATGATTCGGAACAAAATTATACTACACTAACCGGCGAGAAACAATACACTAAGTAAGAAAAATCAATGCGCAAATACAAGCAAACATATTTAAAATACTTTAGAAACACAAAGATGATTTTACAGACTTTGTAAGACATACGCTAATATCATGCTACAGTCAGTCACCACACTCTTAAGAATTATAAAAAATACACAATCCAAGTATAATACTAATATTTGCACAAAACACAGATTCATGAATTGAAATATTGAAAGAAACAGATATAAAGAAAGAAGTACCCTTGTTTTATGTCGTTGAGAGCAGTAGTTTTCTAGAAAATCGAACATAAAATTGAAAATGCCCTTAAAAGGAAAAATAAACAGTTGCCAATAATTAATTTTACTTGCTTTAAATCCTCCTTAAATAACATTATCTAATTTCCTAGAAAATTATTTGTTTGTACTTTTGGTCATGTATTTTATGTACGATGGTACCCTATCTCATTTTATTCGAGAAGTCAGTGGATTCCCTAAACCACGTTTTTGAATGTCGTTGAGTATTCAGATAATACAGCAAAACTAAAACTGAACTGAAGATTAATTACGGCTTGCATATCTTTTCACAAAAATGATAAATTTTTACTGCCTAACTACATATAGTGAGATGGTCTTAAGCCCTGAGTCTCACTTCTAACAGCACAACAAAATAATTCAGACAAGCTTAGATTGAGAAATGGCCTCTAATTGCAATAAAATAAAAACTAATCAGACTTGAATTTAGGAATAATATGTGCAAAGCTATGCAAGTAATAAAGAAATTAATTATCCTAACATAAAGAACAAGGCAGAGCTCAAATCATAGAGGTTGGATTCATGTTCTATTTAATCAATGTCAATTTGTAAGAATGAATCGATTATGAAAATAATTAGTAAATGCTGGTCGAGGGTATTTTGCAAGTCATAATTCATTAATAACAATTCTCTGTGAGCATATCATAATAAGGTAATGTGGAGGAAGGCAAAGCAGGGTGCAACGAGCACGAAGCGAGGTCAAAGCTAAATATATATAAATAAAAAAGGAAAATGGAACAACAATATTGGAAATTTGTTGAATTTACAAACAGTTTATTGATTAGCAAATATAACAATGAAATGGACTTTTAATTGAATTCAGAAGTGATCAAAAGAGGATGTGCGCGAAAAGAAACATGAGTCAGTGCAATAAGTGAATGAAAAAACATTTAAAACGGTGCAACGCGAGTGATAATGTAAGATAATGATTACAAAAATCAAAGGACAATTTAGTAAATAAGGTAGAATTGTAAAATTAGTTAGATTTTAAGAATTTATTTGTTAAAAAGGTCAATTGAACAGAGTTGATTTCCTATTTGTATTGATGTGCAATTGTTAACAACTAACTAAAAATAAAATAATTTTACTGACAGCCCAGTTTTATTCTCCCAGAAAAACCTAATTTTTATATAGTAAATATTAAAATACAGCTCCGAAACTTTACCAGAGTGTTCACGACATAGCAGTGTTCAAGCACAAGTGTGGGTTTTAAAATCGGCCACTACAAAATATTTCCGATCCACAACGGCTTCCGAGGGACGTTCGCCATCCTATTTTGGCCTACGTTTAACAGCAAGAGGCGGTTTCCGAGGTTCCTGACTTCGTGGCTACATCGGCGGCACACCAGTCCAGCTCCTCCAAGGCCTGCACCACGGTTCCTGCTAGCTGAGAGAAGATCTGGCACATTATCACCTCTCCGGACATCATCGGACAGCACCTGGAAAAATTGCAAGGTTTTTTTGTGAAGCAAAATTGTACATGTACCACCGTAAAACCTACCCGGGAGTGGAATAGCATTGCTGCTTGGCAGATTCACGGCGATTTAATAGCTTCAGTAGCTTCAAATTGAGAATTTAGAAGTCCAGAATTGAGGTTAGGATTCCTTGACGTCATTATTTCGAATCAACGAAGTGGAGGGTTTTGGTTAGAAACAAAACACGATCAACCGACGCTATAAGAAAGCGGGAAAATAAAAAACTTACCTATTTAATTTGCTCATTGAGTAGTAATTCATATCACAAACACGAAAACGATCTGCATTTGCTAGTTTTTCATAAAGACGTAAAATTATATGACAGATTAGCTCCTTTGTAGCATTTAGGTTGCTTTTGACCTACTCACCATAGGCGTGCGATCAAAATTTTAAATCTAAAATTGTGAACCCAGACCTTGAATAAGAGCTCTGTTCTGCTATGAGTTAGCCAACAATAATTCAAGTTGCAAGTAGATTACATTATAAATAGGGGCGTACTATCATTCAGGTCAAGCATATCACTAGACCGCTCATTTAATTATCCCTGAGAACCAAAATTAGTTATCTGATTTGTGACGAACCCAGAATTAAAAATAATATGTATGGTGGCTATAGATATTTTTATTAATAGAAGCAATTAATTAGTAGTGGGCAGCCATTACAATAGATTTACGTATATACGATCGTATAAAACCAGATTCCAGATTATATCAGTGACTTAATTCGTGATAGAAGTATCTCGACTGATCTAAATGAATTATTTCAGAATATAACTGTAACAGAGATACCGAATATGTGAAGTTTGTAAGTAATTATTATAGTTATTTATGGTACAAGTGTGTTCGAGAACAGAACCTACTCGACCTGGCAGCCTCCCATCCCTAATTGCGAAATATGTTTGATGTTGATTGGTTACGAAAAGTATAACGTTTCTAAATTTGAGTAAATTTTAAAAAATTACATTTTGTATATCCAAATTAGGAAACACGTGCGTGAGTTAAAGTAAGTCAAGTGTGGGTTATGAGTTATGAGTAATGACCTATAGGTACCTATAGCCTGTTCAGTTTCTGTGTGATTCTAATAGTATTTTAATGTTGTATATTTTTAAAGTGTACCAAGATGTTTGTTTAACAAATGCCATTTAAATGTCATTTTGTCAATTTATAAACGTGTACATTACAATTCTTGGAATGTAAAGCGGAGTGATTTAACCTATACGTATATTTATAGACAAACGTCTACACTGTTGAGGAGGAGGTGTTGGGTAATAACTATTTATATAACAAGTGCATAATGTACGACATTATTGGACACTTCTATTATATTACAATAAAGAGGACAGATTAATAAAGTCATATTATGCTCGATTGCTGAACTCGAAAAAATCGAGTTGATACATTTGAAGCCTGTTTGGTGACAAAAAAGGCTCTTGGTTGATATAGTTGTGCGTCCAAGAACTAGCTATTTATAGTACTAATAAAATAAACTTACTTTGTTTTACAAGAGATACGCGTACTTTATGGCCACAACTCCATGCCATAAACAGTACTTTATAATGCAGTCGTACATAATAGTATATTATGTTATTAAGAGCAAAAGTTATACTTTATGTGGCGGGGCTGGACGGTTCAAGTGTTGATAAAAAATTATTTAACAAATGTTTAGAAACCAGGAATTATTTTAAAGTACAAAGTTATGAATGTCAAATGATTTAGCTGGTTTACTTTGTCTCCGCTCGTCAGCGGAGATAATAGAGGAGGTAAAAGTATTTAGATGGCAATGAAGTGACACTTCAGCATCATCAGTTCAGCAGCATAATGTCAAATTTTACTGGCGTTTGAAGAAAAACTATTTTTTCTTAAAACGTCAGTAAAGTGTCACTTCATTTCCATGGCATCAAACACTACTATTTAAAAAAATCATTGCAATTGGGAAAATACTGGCAGACTGTAAAACTAGCATTACTGTACATATACACAAAAAAGGAGACAGGAAAAATCTAACAAACTATTGTAAAATAACGCTACTAGAATCTGTGATGAAATTATTTACGAGCATTCTAAAAGACGAAATAATAAGCACGCAAACGTAAGTGAAAAACAACAAGGGTTCCGAAAAAATAGATCAACCTCTGACTCTATTTTCATTAACAGACATATAAGAGAAAAGGCTATAGAATACCAAAAGCCGGCCTACATTTGCTTTGTAGACTTATCTATTGCCTTTGATAGAGTACAACTACCTGATGTACTAACAATCCTTACGCAACTAGATATACCAAGACCAATAATAAGCATAATAATACGCACACTCAACACAGACAACTATACAAAAATTCGAAGTAACAACGAGCTAACCGATGCAATAAAAATAGGCTGTGGAATCACACAATGTGACAGTCTAAGCGCGCTGCTATTCTGTTTAGTGATGTATCAGATCATAGAAAAAACTAAAACCGTTAACGAGGGATATAGAATGGAAGCAGAAAAAATCAAAATTATAGGCTATGCTGACGAAATTGCCTTAGCAGCTGAAAGTGAGAATGGTCTACAAAGACTCCTGTATAAATTTAAACAAGCTGCAGAGGGGTATAACATGATAGTAAATGTTAATAAAACGAAATGTTTAATAATCGCAAAGAAACCAACACGGTGCAAATAAATAGCACAATAATAGAACAGGTATTGGCATTCTCCCATCTAGGGGCAATAATAACAAGCCGGGGAGATCTGCACAGGGAGACACAGCAGCAAGTCAACAAAGCAGCAGCTGTATCTGGTGCATTAAGAGACATAGTTTGGAGGAATAAAAGTATGGCTACAGAGAGCAAAGTAAAGATATACAAAGATAAACAAAACAAATCTTGAGAACAAATGAAATGAAAGTCCTAAGATGTATTACTGGAAGAACATTAATGGACCGAGTGCACAATCAGCAAATAAGAGAAGAATGTGGCGTTGAAGACATAGTACGATAGGGTAGAACAAGAAGGCGAAAGTGGAATGAACACATCTATAGAATGGAAGAACACAGGATTGCCAAAATTTGTAAAAACAACACACCCCACGGAACACGCCCAAGAGTTAGACCACCAAAAAGGTGGGAAAACTTCTGGACCTCTACATCACAAGAAGCGGCTTAAAACTTGGAGTAGGACAGGACAAAATCCTATTACGAAGAATAATTAAGTAAGTAAGAACCATATGTTTGTGTCATATGTGGCGAAAAACAAATACCACCATATGTAAGAAAACTTCAAATAGTTCTGTTAATGTGCATTACGCGATTACAATCATTCAGCTA
The DNA here is from genome assembly GCA_940337035.1 of Agriotes lineatus. NCBI lineage: Eukaryota > Metazoa > Arthropoda > Insecta > Coleoptera > Elateridae > Agriotes > Agriotes lineatus. The sequence continues at coordinate 11,069,048 of OW679202.1, forward strand.
ATTATAAAGACTGTTCGGTGTACAAATAGCTAAAAAGTGCAAAATAATTGTTATCTTTTAATTAATCCATCAATAAGCTATAGATTGCAATCACACACTTTGGTAATAAATTCACATTAGGTGGAGACTGGAACGCTAAACATACAACATTGGGATGAAGACTGATAACTTAAAAAGGACGTAACCTGCTAGTCAAGACTTAACTGTGGGTCATCTTTCAACAGACGAACCTACATATGGGTCTACCGACCTTAATAAATTTCCAGACCCAGTTGACTTCGCGGTTACCAAAGGAATATCTAATCTCCTTGGCTTTGGTGAAAATAGACAGACTAGTAGTTAATTAAACAACGTTTCGACGAATGCACCAACCTCCAAATTAGAATATCTAACTCAGCTCATACTGATGCCTGGGAAGCTACACCAATTCGACTCAATCTTCTGCTTGAAACTGACCACAGACTTACTAATCGATTACACTATGAACTAAAAAAGGGAAACAAAAAGTTCAAGTACTATATCACTAATCTATAGTACAATGATCATCATATATGGAAAGGTACAAAAGAGTTTAAAAAACTGAATATATGTATCCTGCCAACTGATGGAACATAGGCTAGGTCGGCCAATGACAAAGCAAACGGGTTTGCTGAATACCTCGCATAACTCTTTACTACTTGGCAGCCAAATGCAAATATTAAAGAAGAGGAAGAAACAGAAGATTTCATCAATGCACCATGTCAACTCTCTCTACTTATAAAACCGATCGCACCTGCTGGGGTAAAACAAGAATTTAAACACACAAATAACCATATGGCTCCTAGTTACGACCTTAGAACTGGGTAAATTATCGTAACATGCCTAAAAAATGTTAGTTCTGCTCATTACCGTCTATAATAGTATGTTAAGGCTGTTCTATTGCTCACTCTAATGGAAATAATGTCCAGATGATCATGATAGCTAAGCCCAGAAAACCATCTATACAGCTATCACCACACAGAAAAATAATCCTGCTTCCAATTAGCTTGATAATATTTGAAAGACTACTAAAAAGAACAGAAGGATGCGTTGACTTAAAACAAATAATCCCAACATTTTAATTTCTACAAGCACTACTCGACAAGTCAACGAAGTCACAGGATTATCTGTAGTAAATTTACAAGAAGTTGGATTTTATCTGATTAAACTTCAATTTTTTAAGAGAATTTGTTTTTCAGGTAACATGAAAAAATAAAATGTCACTGATAGAATGACAAGTCTACCGAATGAGTCGTTTTACATTACTGTTTTTCTGCGCTACCTACCTGTTTCTACTTATTTTCTGGTTTTTTTATCTGTGACGCAAAGGTCAACTTCCCGTATCCTTGTTGATTGGTATGACAACAAAATAGAAGGCCCGTTAGGAATATAACGGTCCTAGAACTGTTATAAAATTGTTTTGTGTTTTGTTACTACAGAAACAATAATCACGCACTTTATTAGGCAAACAATATTTGTAATATTCAACGATATTTTTATTTTTACTAGTAGGTAGTGAAAAATAGTATTTTTCGAAAACTGTCATCAAATGTTGACATTTTCGTTAAATTCTCAGTAAGCAAAGTGATTCTTTTTTGTCACTTAACTGCGAAATACATTTATGTTCTAGAATGCAAAATTCTTTAGCGTTCTAGAACATAAAAGAAATGTCAAAAAAATTGTCATTTTTTAGGAACTTATTTGTGATTTTATTAATTAAGTAACCTACATTAGTTTTTTATAAGTAATTTAAAATTTCAATAGATACTAATAACTATTATAAACTATTATAAACATGACTAATTATTTATGTTGTACTGCATGTAAATTGAAGGTGCCGATACTGCGGTCAGTTAAATTTATACGTCACTTTGACGTTTGTCAAACAATTCAGCAGGCCGTGGTTCAAACATAAATTAATTGTTTATGAAATATAAAATTGTCAATTAACGTTGACAGTTACCTTATTTAATTTGTTTTTATTCTTATATTAGTTTTATTGCAGTTTTCGAAAACTCATTGTTTGCATCTCGAATGCGAAATACTTTTGCGTTTTCGAATGGATATTTTGCCTCGCTAAAGCTCGGCAAAATAACTTCCATTCTTGAACGCAAAAGTAGCATTTCGCATTCTAGATACAAAAATAGCCATTTTTGTAATACCTATTTGTTAAATATTTCTTTAAGGACTGTTTACTACTACGTAAGCAACCTCTTTACGGCACGGCCATAAAAAGTGTCCGTAAAGGATACTGCCTGCTAAATTGTGTGCCAAACGTCAAAGTGACGTTTGTCACCTGCTTACAGCTATACACAAAATTGGAAATGAATGACATTTATAAACAACAGTTGCAACGTCCTACGCACTCTCAATCATTTTAAAACGTTGTTACACAAATCTAGTGTTTTGATGAAAATAAATTGGAAAAAGATAGGTAGATTTGTGTAATAACATTTTAGATTGATTGAGAGTACGTAGGACGTTGCAACTGTTGTTTGGAAATGTCATTTATTTCCAATTTTGTGTATGGCTGTAAGCAGGTGACAAACGTCCCTTTGACGTTTGGCACACAATTTAGCAAGCCGTGGTCTTTACGGACACTTTTTACGGCCTGTGGCTGTAAAGAGGTTGCTTACGTAGTAGTAAACAGTCCTTAAAGAAATCTTTAACAAGCAGGTCATACAAAAAATATAATACGAAACTCGATCGTCAGGTGCCTTATTGGAACAGTCCTAAACAAATAGCAAAAATCGTTTTTTAAACTTTTTCCCGGCGTGTTCTATGGCACTTCCCGATCTTGTACCATAATATACTATAACATAATTATCGATAAGCGGTCAAAAATGCCATACGCGAAATATCAAACGTTATCGATTCAAGTGGTTAGAATTAGTGGAAAGTACTCAGATTGAGTTGAACGATTGGTGAAGTAAGGTCATTTGACAGATGTATGCAATAGTCATTAACATACTGGAATCACTGAAAACGAAGAAATACTGTACGGCAGTCTCCGTAGACTAAGCAGGCTTTTGACAAAGTGTGGTATAAAGACCTGTTATTTAAAATATTAAAATTTTATCGAGCTTTCCAAGTCAACTATGTAGCCATCCATCTATCTGTTGCATTACAGCTCTCTAGAGGCCTTAACCTCGTTCATTCTTCTATTCAAGTTTTACTTCCTTTTACACTAAAGGAAGTATTGGATTTACCCCAAAAATTCGAAATTAAGTTTACAACAGATCTTCACGTTTTTGAGTCCCCTGAACACAAAAAACCTGTGTTTGTTCATTGGTCGGTCTGTCCGTCTGTGTGAACAGAATATCTCAAAATCGAAAAGAGGTACGGCATTAAAACTTCATGTATAAGTTTTGTGTACTATCTAGATGCGACACCCAGCTTTTGAAGAAAATCGCATAACCGGAAGTATGCTGTTTACTTTTGTGATTGTTCAGTTTCTTTCGATTTTTTCAAAAACGGCTAAAACGATTTTTTTCAAACTTTACATTTTTATTACATTTTTAATGTATATCGATGTGAGATAGGTGATTTTTCCAGTTGAATACTTCTAAATGGGTTTCTTTTGTTTTTTTTCTATTTTGTGTTAACTCCTATTTTAAGTAGAACACCAGGTATATTATTACATTTACGAATTCAGCTTCAAATTTTAGAGAAAATGTGTCTCTTGAACTAAAGCTTTATTTTGTACGGTTTCTGTAGAATTTCTAATTTTTAAAATTTTTTGACAGATGCTTAAAAATTAAAAATCAAATTTTTGGCTAATTATTACATCACTGTAAAAGGAAATTGTGTGCGTGTATCACACCAAATTTTTTTACAATTGTTTTCCAGTTTTCAATCACAAGCAATTCTTTCACGACTTTTCGTACATTGTCTCCCCATGTTAGTCTTGGCCTGACCTGTTTCCTACTTCTTTCCGTGTTTCTTTTGAATATCTTTGATGGGATCCCTCCATGCGCTCGACCTGTTCTTAACCGCAGGTTAATGTACTAGAACCTCTTTTCTACCTTGGGCACCGCTGATGTTCCAATTGCAGATACTATTCTGAACCTGTTACCTTCGTTGATGGCACGGCACTACTATTTATTAACGATTTACCTGCACTAGCGTCAGAACATCTTTAAAATCACCTCTCGCAGTCGGCAGTATATGTTCGAAAATAACTTCATACAATGCGCTATATCTTCTTCTTATTCTTAAAATGCCGTATCCATCAGTGGACGTTGGCAACAATTGCAGCAGAATATTCTCGATTTTGTGTGCCTCTAAATAGTGTGTGAGTGTCCAGATTTGTCCAGTCCTTGATGATTTTGAGCCATGAATATTTCCTCCTATACCTCGTTTTCCTTCAATTTTTTCCTCCATGACCAATTTCAGAAATAGGTACCTTGTATCGCGGAACATGTGGCCCAGGTATGCCACTTTTCAACGCTTTACTATAGTCAGAAGCTCTCTATCTCTATCCATTCGTCTCAAAACCTCATCGTTGGTCATATGGGCAGTCCAGGATATCCTTAGCATTCTTCTGAAGACCCACATTTCAAATGCTTCCAACATATTAAACGTATTGATTTTAAGAGTCCACGTTTCAGCTCCATATAGTAATACGGCATCAATATAACCCTTGACAAAGCGTTATCTTACTTTCAGGCTAAGGATTTTGTTAGTTAGTAATTTTCTCATATTGAGGAATATTTTCCTCGCTTGCTTTATTCTGCAGACAATTTCCGTGTCCGGATTTAGATTTTCAGTTATCCAGCTGCAGAGGTACTTAAACTTTGGGACATGCTGAATAGGTTTTCCATATATGAAGAGATTTACTCGGTTCACCGATCTTTTACTTACAACCATTACCTTTGTCTTGGCAAAGACAAAAACTAGAGATCTAGGGATGCACCTCGACCAGATGCCCAAATGAACACCACACATCAGAGTTAAAGGAATCATCTTGGTCTGTAAGTTAAATAAATGATTTGGTTAATTGATAGGCAATTTAATTTTTTCCTCGAAAATAGAGTTCCCATGTATAAAGCTATATTAAAGTCAATCTGAATATATGTTAGTTAACTGTGGTGTTACACAAAGCCGTTAAACATCAAAATGTTTCAGATGTTTCACTAACAAATCCTTCATTCAATGACAAACGCTCTCTGGTATGTTACCTACCAAGCCCACCACGAAGATATCGTGATTCTTTGTGTAGTCAATGCGATTCAAAAACTAGCAACCGCTTGTCAACACTTGCGAGACACAAAAATAATGCCGTACGTCACGTAGCCCATGAATCAGCAATTCTAAGAAGAGTGAGTCGACAGTGGCCATTTGATCTTATAATACAATCTAACCAGTAATAGTCTGAGTTTTATTCCGGGATAACATCCATGGATGGATCTCTTTTAAGTCATTAGCATAAATATTTATACGAAATCGTTTTTTATGCAATTTATCTAACCATTAAAGAAAGCACGTAAGAGAACAAAACAAATTATTTTTCTACATAACTACCTTCAACATTAATACACTTAATCTAACTTTTCTTGAGTTTCTGCATCCCTTAAAATAATTCTTTTGGTAGCTTCTCAAAATAGGTATCAACAGCTGCCTTCAGCTTATTATTGTTGGTAAATCTTCTGCACCTAAGATTTTTTTTAGATTACTGAACAGGAAAAGGTCACAAGGTTCGTGGCTCTAAGGTATGGCCGAGCTGGTTCACGTGTTTCGCCCTAACGGGCTCGACAGTGATGTACCAGCTCGGCTATAAACGCACATACAATCCGTGTGTCGTATAACATTTTTTTTGTATACTGAACAAGAACAAGAATAATTTTGAATTGATTTTATTTAAGAATTATCCTTTTGTTATACATTTGGCAGTACTGATGTGTATTGTTGGTGAGGCTGTATATGTCAAATTCGAGATTAGGTTTTGCGTCAGTCTGTGTCAAAGCTGACGAAAAACCTAACCTGTTAACCTCTAATTTGACATCGACTTACAGTGCCATTAACAATATACTTCAGTACTGCCAAACGTATAATACAAATCACAGTGCTATCAAACGTTGTCAAGGGTATCGTTAAGTGCTTCCGGACGTCGTCAAGCGCGGTCGTTAAGTGCTAGCGGTGTAGACCATAAGAACCTACCTGCCGAACTCGTTGCTAAGGTTTTAGCTAGTATCTATCGGACCAGTATACCTACAATTTTTTTCAGCCGCGATGAAAGCCGTTTCAATTTCAACGCTTCTTTCAAGCTCTGAATCGTCTGAGCATGTTACCATGTAATCAATGAGCAGAACTCTTTTTCTCTCAAGAAATGGTTGCCATTAGTTTTCCAGCCGAAGATTGTGTTTTGACTTTGGGGGGGGGGGCTTTGTGGACCTACTGCATAGATTCTTGTTCGGTAGGAGGATCTTAGTGGTTCCTCACAAGTTTTTGCTTCTGTGTAAGCAGCCTTGGAATTCAACGCTCAGGCACTTTCTTCATGCCCAAATCGTTGTGAAAGCTTTCCAAACAGTTGTTTCAGATACCCCAAAATAAAATGCAACTTCATTCGTCTATCTGACAGCACCAATTGTTTAATTCTTTTTAACCATATCTTCAGTTCTGGCTGCAATTGGTCTACCTGGTTTTAGATCATCTTGATCATCCCGACCGAACCGAAACTGCTTGGTCCAAAATTTTACTTAAAATATGGATGTGGCTTCATTTCCATATACGTGAGTAATTTTCTGATGGACAACTTTTGCCCTATTACTACTACGATGCTCTAATGTCACTCATTTCCCTTTAAAACAATTAAGAGAATCCTTCAAAGACAATATATTCTAGTAAAACCACAAATATAGTACCGGGTGATCAACAATGATTGAATGTGCCGCCTCCTTCAAATAAAGCTATTGTCCACTTAGCACAAACAGTGATCCCAACTATTTCCAGTGGCGTAAAGGCGGGTATTTCAGATTGGGCGGGAAATTTAAAAGCTGGTGGTATATTAAAATAAATATATTTTTCTACTCCCGCATGTATATATTCTGTTTTCTTCACAATCTACAGAATGGATATGTAGGCAATTGTAATTAACTGAACGTATATGATTTCATATCCACACAAGGGTGGATATGAAATACACCAATCACAAACCACGTTAGTCGTGATTACCTAGGCAACTTTCATTAATTGTTTGTTTTGCAATGGGCACGCCCTGCTGTGCCCTGTTTGTGGCAAACGTGATTTTGTTGTAAGATATCTTATTAATTAGCGTTGAATATCCACTCTCGTTGTACAAACTACTATAGTGCAACGTTTTAAATTATACATACTAGTGCACGTTTTGTTACACAAAAACTTAATAAAATTGAACAAGCGTACAAGAAGAACTAAAATAACATATAACCAATTTTAATTATAAAATTGAAATCACATAAAGACAAGCATGTTTCTTATATTAAAAACGCACAATATAACAATAAATATGAGACAAAATGAGCGAAGAAATACAATTCAATAACAAAATACAATGACATTAATACATTGTCTTCAAAACTTACAATCTAGAAACAGAAATAAGAACCACCTTCTTTATAACAGATGTTGAAAATGTTGTCTATTATTTTCTATACACAAATTTACTCGTCTCTTTACGTTGTCAAAAACGGCTTCTAACTGTTGCGGTGTGATTGCATTAACTGCGTCCACTATGGCATCTTGTAACTCCTCAACCGTATGCAAACGATTTGCATACACAACATTTTTAAGATGACCAAACATAAAGAAGTCGAGCGGTGTCAAATCAGGCGATCGCGGTGACCATCGACCTGTGCTTATTAGTCTATCCTGGAAATATTGTGATAAATATTCTATCGTTGTCCGAGCTGTGTGAGCTGTTGCACCGTCTTGCTGGAAATATCCATTCTGAAGCTCATCGTCATGAAGCTGTTCAATAAAAGGTCTTAAAAGTAACTCTTGGTAGTTTATCGCATTTATATTATCGTTAAAAAAAATTGGTCCAATTATTGGGCTTCTTGACATGGCAATCCAAACTCCAATTTTAATTGGATGTAATGTAGTTTCACGAAAAACATGGGGATTTTCAGTAGACCAGGTTCGATAATTTTGGGAATTCACATACCCACTTAGATGAAACCATGCCTCATCACTAAAGAATGTTAAGTCCAAAACATCGTTGTCATTCAAGTTTTCGTTAAACCAGGCGCAATTCTTGTACAACAGACACTTTGTATGGATACATATGCAGCTTTTTTCGGCAAGCCATCTGGCATGTCCCATACGAAAGCCCTACATTTAAAATACACAATCAGCATTTAGTAATAAAAACGTATTATACAAATTACCAGTTTGACCAGACAGTCGCCTTAAAGATTTATTGGGGCTTGCTTCCAATCGCTCGTGAATATCGTCTAAGGCTTCTTCATTAAGCGCAGGCCTTCTGCCAGGAGATTTACCCTTGGAGACACTGCCAGTATTCCGAAATCGGTTGATTATTCGACGAACATGTTGTGTAAACGTTTCGTAGCTAACGTCATTGTTTTGGAATTGCTGCTGGAACTCGGCGAAGCAATGGGCTTGTGAATACTGCCACACGCCATTTTGGTCACGTTGTCCAGACCGAAAATAAGCCTCCAAAATAAATATATTGTTTTCATCAGAAAACATGATTCTAACCTAAAATTATTCACATTTGTTCGTATTTAAAACAGCTCTGTAAATTGTCTACTTACCAGATAAAGCAATCAGATACACAGTTTTAGTCTTAATAAAGACTGAGTTTATGTGAACTATAGAAATAAATTCAATAATTTACTAGCTGAAACAGGACTGACAGATCCAAAATTTTTATGCGAGCGCATATGGTAGCCGAGGATGAAAGTTTTGATAAACAACATATTCACGTGGGTTCTGGAATACATTATTGATAACAATGCGACCATAGCAAAGTTGCGAACCCTACAATCATTGTTGATCACCCAGTATAAGTATTAAGTAACGGGTGTTCATAAACAGTCGTCATCCCAGTTGCTTTGAAAAACAAAATGTTATGTCTTTGATTAATTCGTGCAACACAATGAAACGTCATTGAGTACTGTTATAGCGCATTTTTTCTCAATTTTAATAGACATACGTTTCTGAAGTCAAAACCTACTGGGATGACGACTGTTTATGAACACCCGTTATTAAGAACTGTAAGCACATTTTACCGATCGAAGACAATTGTTTGGAGGAGGAGCGAAGCGTCGACTCCATTTATTATTGTCTGAGATCGGTAATTCCTTAACGTTCTTGATGCTTATGACGTTTTATGCACGATAGAAATCTATTTCTTTTCAAACGTCAGTAAAATGTGTCATTACACCACAAAATAATATGTTGGAGGCACTTTAACTCTATGTCAAATTCGGGGTTAGCAGGTTAGTTTTTGCGTCAGTCTGTGTCAAAACTGACGCAAAACCTAACCTGCTAACCTCGAATTTTTATTAACCGTTCTAGAACTGTAAACATAACTTACTGATTTGGCAACAAACGCGGTAACTATATAAAATCGTTCTATCGTGCAAAAACTAAATTTTTGTAGATGTTTCAGCTTGGCTGTGGTTCATGTCTATGCTGTAGATTTCGCTTCCAATTCACATATGTCAGTAACAGAGCTTTTTTAGTAAGGTCACACTATATTTTTTAGACATCTCTATTTTTTATCGCCTGCGTCTGCGCGATTTAAATACTGCTGCTTTTGTTGAAACTCCTGCTGAGGTTTACTAAACGTCATCACCAGTCTGAAACATTATTTACATTTTGGTCGTAACTTCGTTTGCGTTTAAGTGTTCTCCCTGACTTTTTTATTGATTGTGTACCTAGGGCGTAGGTAAGAGACGTCAAATTTGAAGAAAATCCTGTTCTGTGAAGACCCTACACCCTTTGCATAATGTAAGTTGCTTTATACTCGTATATTTACCTATTTGTTTCTAATTGCATTTGAATTTATTAGCTGAATCTCAAGCTTCGCTGTTACAAGACATTTGTGGATAATCTATCACCCAATCAGCAGCGTAATTCTGCCAATCACATACAGACACCACGGCGCATTCATGATGCAAATTCTTTGCATTCAGCAGCCCCAGAGATGAAACGGGAGGCCACTATTACATGATATCATTGTTTAACTTGTAAAAGTTAACCTTTAACTTTTAACCTGTAACTTAATACGAATCTAATATAACCTATATGTATTAATAAAATCCTGGATATTTATGTTTTTTCGATTATTTACGGGGTTTTCCGATTGCTTTTCACCTTATCTCAAATGATTTTCCCTCTTTTCAACACTTGTCTATATACAAATCGGAATTACATCTGGCATGGTGAAGCACAATTGATACATGATGAAAAGCAATCGGAAAACCCTGTATAATTGCTTGTATTTTTTAATGGAAGGAATCATTTCATGTCATTAGCAAATCGAAACAGCTGTGTCTTCATCGAATACAGATGTTTGAGTTTGACCATAGCATTAAGTATAAGCAACAATTGTGTGCATTTTATTTTTTATAAATTTCAAAATTGCCGTTCGTTGGTTTAATTAAGCTTTCAAACACCAGAGGCGGAGTACGACAAAAGTTAACATGGGCGTAAGGCATCTATAAAAGTTTAATGGTTGGTGAGTAAAACTTTCCACTTTGAATTCAAAATGCCATAGCTATTCTGGCAATTGTCTTTTTGACAGTTCAGTTTCATGGCTAGGTAGTATTGCGAGACGCCTAAAGTCGGGGTAACTGGCAATCCTTTTAATTGAAACACACTCGGACACGAAGACCAAAGCTACTGAGATTAATAAGAACACTTAAGTAGATACAAATACTTGCATTTATTTTTCTGCCGTTTACAGAATTCTTAAGTTTACGTATTTACATCTTCTTATTAACTGTCTTAATTCTAAGTCCATTCTGACCAAGAAAGCTCGGTGGGCGTTTACAAAGTTCCCAATAACCTATCAGAGCTGGTCTAAATTTTGGACATTTGGCATTACGCGGACGTGACCGTTCATAATAGTTCTATGAATTTTTACAAGCTTGAGGATTTCCCATGGTGAAATGTGGCCTGTTCGGACCCTTAGTAAATTACCGCTATAAAGATTTAAAATTCTACTAAAGCATTTGGTCCCAGCTGCAAATAGGTTTTATGATCGAGTTGCAACCGTTGCTTCTTCTAATCACGTACCGGTCATATACATCACTCAATATTTCGGTTTATGAAGTAAACGCTGCATAAACTTACTCTAATCTTATTCGTGAGATTGGAATATCTCCAGCTTCCCAAGCGAAAGGCACGTTTCTAAACATCCGCTTGTTGTAATTTAAATATGACATTTTCCTACGAATTTTACCTTAAAATATTATACAGATGGCTTACAGCTAACTAAAGTACAGTATATTCCTACATAGTTCATTTAATTAAAGAACGCAAATCGTAACAGTTGCCCCCGGATTAAGATAGTCTTTGAGGTTTAAATCTATCGATTTTTACACCACAAGACGTTCTTCTTTCGCACTTAAGCAATACCAGTCATAAATCTCAGAACTATATAGTCTCATTATGCTTACCCTAATTTAACTAACCTACGTGAATTAACATCAGTTATCTGGTGTAATTGTCAGTACTACTTTGGTTCTCGGTGACTTAACTAAACAAAATACCTAGATAAGGAATCCACGTTTCCGCATTTCTTTCCCGGTTTATAGAGAACAGTGAAATTTAACATTTGTAAAATTAATGACCACCGCAGTAATCTGCCATTCTTATTGCTCATCTGCCGTAACCAGGTCAAAGGACAGTGATCCGTTTCTACGGTAAAATGGCTCAGAAACAAATAAGGCTTTAATTTTCCGACTGCCCAGACTAAAGCTGCACATTCGAGTTCACTTGCGCTATAAGCTTGCTCCCTATCCGTGAGTTTTTTGCTCAGATACAGCACCGGATGCTCTTCTTGATTAGCATCTCGTTGCGATAAAGTCACCCCCATTCCTCGCTTCGAACAATCGGTTTGTACTATAAATTCACGGGAATAATCTGGAGCTCTCAACACCTTACCGCTCATTAATTCGTCCTTCAATCTTTGGAAGGCAACTTCTTTCTGATCATCCCATTCTACTCTGGTTTTCGCATTTTTCCGTAATGCGTCTGTAAGTGGACTAGCTATGTCTGCATAGTTCGGGACGTAATTATTATAATACCCAGTGATCCCGAGAAATGATCGAATATCCCGTTTGGTTTGGGGACGTTGAAACTCCTGTATGGCCGCTACCTTTACCTCCGACGGTTGTCTAAATCCCTGACCTATTTTATGTCCCAGATATATCACCTCGGTTTTTCCCCACTCACACTTCTTAGCCTTTATCGTTAGGCCTGCTTGATGCATTGCCTTGAGTACCGCACGTAGATGTCCTAAATGCTCCTCCCAAGTCATCGAATGTACCGCCACATCGTCCAAAAATGGTTCTGCGAAATCGTCCATTCCCTCCAATATGGTGTCCATTAGCCGCTGAAACGAAAATGGAGCAGATTGCAGCCCGAACGCTAACGTCACTGGTTCGAAAACTCCACGATGCGTTATGAAAGCAGCATATTTACTTGCTCTTTCAGTCATCCCGATTTGCCAGTAGGCTCTTACTACATCGATTAAACTCAGGTATCTGGCCTTGCTGCATTTTTCCACACATGGTTCTATATTAGGAACAGGATGTTGCTGTGGCACCGTAATAGCATTTAACGCTCTGTAGTCGATCACATGCCTTGGATCCTTCCCTTCAGCCTCCACAATCATCATAGGCGATGAATACTCGCTGTTACTGGGCCTAATTACTCCCAATTTTAACATTTTATCGATTTCTTTGTCGATAATCTCGCGTACCCTCGGTGAGTGTGAATACGCTCGAGTTCGGATAATTTTTTCCTCCTTGAGAGCAATATCGTGTTCCACTAAGTTGGTTCTTCCGGGTCGATTTGAAAATAACCCTGGAAATTCTTGGATTAATTCCTCCAAGCTTTTCATTTGGATTTCCGTGAGTTTTCCTACCCCTTTGGCTTGTTTCAACACTTCCGAAGCACTTAAGATTTCGGTGTCTTCTATTTCCAGTTCTGGAAGATCGAGTTCTGCTCCTTCTTCCCCAGGTTGTTTGATTACTATCGCAATAACTTCAGCCTTTTCAAAATAAGGTTTCAACAAATTGACGTGGACAAGAGTTTGTTTACGTTTTCCCGATATTTCTTTAATTATATAATTCGTATCGGAAATTTTCTCCACAATTTCTTTGGGTCCAGTCCATTGCATCTGCAATTTGTTGGTCCTGGCTTGCTGATACAACATAACCTTCTCGCCAACCTCGTAATATGAAGCCTTCGCCTTCAAATCATAATAACCTTTTGATTTGGTTTGTGCTTCCAAAGTCGCCGTTTTCGCGATTTCCTGCATTTGCCTTAGCCTATCGAGTAACTTTAATATGTACACTACTACCGGTTCGTTGGTTTCCTTTCCAACCCACAACTCCTTGATCATGTTTAATGGAGATCTAATCTGACGTCCATAAACCAATTCTGCGGGACTAAATCCGTGTGCCGCGTGCGGTGCACATCTCAAAGCGAAAAGCGCTTGATCGATATATTCATCCCACTCATTTCCGTTTTCGTAACACAACGCTCTTAGGATTCGCTTGTATACCCCGTGGAATCGTTCTACTGCGTTTGATTGCGGATGATATGCTGAACTGTGTATGATTTTTATACCACATCGGTCAAGAAATTCGGTCGTTAGATTGCTGGTAAATACAGTGCCCAAATCCATCTGGATTTCGGATGGAAATCCTACTCGCGAAAATATATTTAATAACCCTTTTACCACCGCTTCAGAATCTGCTACTTTTAATGGGATCGCGTCAGGAAATTTTGTGGCACTACAAATTAGCGTTAGTAGATATCTGTTTCCCTTCTCGGTTTTCGCTAAAGGTCCTACAATATCCACGTTTACTCGCTTATACGGTTCGGTGATTACTGGCACTCTACACATTGGAGCTTTTTTCCTATCAGTGGGCTTCCCTACGCGCATACAAACGTCACAGCACTTGATCTTGTTTTTCACGTCTCGTCCCATCTGATTCCACCAATAATTCTGCTTGATCCTGTCAATGGTTTTGTTACAACCCAAGTGTCCCATCCACATGTTATCATGTGCGATATCTAGCAACTTGCTTTGTAATTTTTCTGGCACCATCACTTGCTCAAAGCTCCGACCCAATTTGTCCGTAATTCTCCTGTGCAGTATTCCATAAGCAATGTAGAATTTTGCTCCATTGTTTTCCTTCTTTGATTCTGCCATCTCAAAATACTCCTTTAATTTTGGATCTTCTAATTGCAGCATTCTTAAGGTTGTCGGTGTAAGTTGTGTTATGTCCGAGTAATCGACATCCGATTTAGGTATTGAAAATTGTTCGTCCTTTTCCAGGTTCGGTGATTTATACCCAATCTCCTTTTCCGCTTCTTCTCCCTGTTCGTCGGAATCTCTTCCGTCTTCTGAACTCTTTACTTCGGCATTCGTTTCTTTATTTTCATCGTGAACCTTTTCCTTTTCCATTATAGCCTTCGCCTGCGCTCTCGTTAATGCGAGCACTTGTTGAATTACCACATCCTTTTCCTTCGGCAGCATCTCCCACGTTCTATTCGATAGCAGATACGTATAATCTCGAGGCAAACGATTCGCTACAGCTGCTTCAGTTTCCACCTGAATTTCTGGCAAATTTAATTTTACCTTCGCAACTGGTAACGCCACACATTCTTCATTCAGGAGTCCTTGCACATATACATATTTCCCTGTATAATCGGCTCCTTTGATTAAATTTGTGTGCACGATATCATAGCTGGCTCCGCTATCTCGTAGTAATTTTGCTTCCACTCCATTTACTTTCGCTATTATGGTATAAGGTTCTAGCAGACCTTCCTCGTTCTTGCTCTGGCCTATCGTTGCTAAAACGACTTGTGTTTTGGGACATTCCGGTGAACCTTTATAGTGACCTACTGCACCACATCCAAAGCACTTCCCCGGCCTTCGTCTGTCGAAACTGCGTTTGTCCAAGTTTTCCTTGACAACACTTTTCGTTTGCACCCGACTTTTCCCTAAGTCATTTTTCAAGTTCGACGTCGGCTTAGTTTCGAACTTATTTTTCGATGTCTCGAAGTTTCCATTATATTGCCGTTCCGTACCTGGTCCTCTTTTGGTGACGTATGTGTCTGCATGCTCTGCAGCTTCCTCCATCGTCTTGGACTTGTTTCGGTCCTCCACCCAAAATTTCATCTCCCCTGGCAACGAACTATAAAATTTCTCCAAGCACATCAGTTGAGTTAGCTTGTCGAAGTTTCCTTCCGCTTCTTCGCTCTTGATCCATTCCTGGAAATTGGTTTTTAGTTGGTATGCAAATTCCGCATAACTCTGGTCAGTTTTCCGTTTCCCGTACCGAAATTTCGTTCTAAAAACTTCTGCTGTTAGCTGATATTTCTTGAGCAGACTAGCCCTGACTTTGTCGTAATCTTTGCTGTCCTCTTCTGTTAATCGAGCCACGACCTCATTCGCTGTTGGTGACAACACACTCGTCAATCGAATTGGCCACGATTCCTTGGAGAAGTTCAATTGCACACAAACCCGTTCGAAATTTGTTAAATACAATCCCATGTCACCGTCATCCTTGAAAGGTTGCAATTGTTTTGTCATATTCAAGGACATATTCCTAATTGCATTGACATCATGTACATTATTTTCATTTGCCGTTTGAGCTTGGGCCTGAGCAATTTTCACTTGAGCATCTAATCTAGCTACCTCCAATCTTTCTTCTCGCTCCCTTTCCGCTAATTCTAACCGTTCTCTCTTTTCAGCTAATTCTAACCTTTCTCTTCGTTCCCTTTCAGCTAATTCTAATTTTTCTTTTCGTTCCCTTTCAGCTAATTCTCGTTCCCTGCTAGCTAATTCTTCCCACTTGTCCTTCCGAGGGTTTTCCTCCCAGGCACCTAATTCCACCTTAATGTCCTCTACCGAATGTTGAGCCTTAATCAATTCTTCTATGATCTCTGCCTTTTTCTTTTTCTCCGGTAATTCCAACAGATTAGCAACATATTTTAATTCGTTCACCGAAAAAATACTGTATTCGGAAACCATTGTTTGTTTTTAAATGAAACACTTGATAAAAATTTAAATTCTGTAAACCAGGAATTTTGCGTAACTCGTAAATTACCTATCGCTGCTGTAAAAACGTAACTAGTTCACAACCCGTCGAAAATTTACTATTACTGACAACTACGAGCAATACCTGATCCTATTATTTCAAAAAAATATATACACAACCTTACTAAATCGCATAATAAGACCATATAATTCCGAAACAAACAACAAGTATTACTTACCCACAACTGGAATTTTCTGCTTTCCCCGCTGTGCTGTCGTCTTATTCCCACAGATCTGGACGCGCCGCCTCCCTGTTCTGAAGCCGCTTCCCTGTCTTTTTTTCTGGAGTTTCCGCCGTCACTCACTTCGACACTTTTACTGGCTTTCCCTGCACTACACTGGTTTTTCTTCGTTGTCAGTTTTACCTGACGTTGTTCCCAGAATGCTGCCTCGCCGCCCCTTCGAATGACTGCCCTCCTGTTGTCTGGCCGCCTCCACGGATTCCTTGCCGTCACCTCCTCGACGCTTGCTGGTTTTCCAACGTTTCCACTCTTACGTGACGCCGTCCCCAGTCCTCTACGCCGTTCCCGGATTGACCGCTCCCTTTGGACCACGGAATTTCCTGCATTCACTCCTCGACGCTCCTGGATTTTACCTACGCCGCTCCCCGCAATGAACGTTCCCGTTGTCTGGCCGCCTCCACGGATTCCTTGCCGTCACCTCCTCGAAGCTCGCTGGTTTTCCAACGTTGCCACTTTTACGTGACGCCGTCCCCAGTCCTCTACGCCGTTCCCGGAATGACCGCTTCCGTTGTACCGCCTCAGTTTATTAGATGCTTTTTCCCGTCCTGTTCACGTGCTTCCCCTTGTCTATTTCAACGCTTGCACTTGGACCGACTTCGAAACAAAAGAAATCTTCTGTCGTGCGATTTAAATAAGTTATAAATTACACCGCTTGATCACCACTATTGCGAGACGCCTAAAGTCGGGGTAACTGGCAATCTTTTTAATTGAAACACACTCGGACACGAAGACCAAAGCTACTGAGATTAATAAGAACACTTAAGTAGATACAAATACTTGCATTTATTTTTCTGCCGTTTACAGAAACCTTAAGTTTACGTATTTACATCTTCTTATTAACTAACTTAATTCTAAGTCCATTCTGACCAAGAAAGCTCGGTGGGCGTTTACAAAGTTCCCAATAACCTATTAGAGCTGGTCTAAATTTTGGACATTTGGCATTACGCGGACGTGACCGTTCATAATAGTTCTATGAATTTTTACAAGCTTGAGGATTTCCCATGGGGAAATGTGGCCTGTTCGGACCCTTAGTAAATTACCGCTATAAAGATTTAAAATTCTACTAAAGCATTTGGTCCCAGCTGCAAATAGTTTTTATGATCGAGTTGCAACCGTTGCTTCTTCTAATCACGTACCGGTCATATACATCACTCAATATTTCGGTTTATGAAGTAAACGCTGCATAAACTTACTCTAATCTTATTCGTGAGATTGGAATATCTCCAGCTTCCCAAGCGAAAGGCACGTTTCTAAACATCCGCTTGTTGTAATTTAAATATGACATTTTCCTACGAATTTTACCTTAAAATATTATACAGATGGCTTACAGCTAACTAAAGTACAGTATATTCCTACATAGTTCATTAAATTAAAGAACGCAAATCGTAACAATACCAACCATCCTTGAACACATAAACAAAGTGAAACATTAACCTGTGTCCAAGTGCAGTGCATTATAACCTTGGGAGAAAAGACATACATGTAAGACTGAAAAGAAAATTGCCCCAAGACCTAACAGACTAATAGTACTACCGTTGATTGACGTATTATATAACTACTTAGTTATTTTAACGCTGTAATTTATATTAGTTACAGAGGTTTAGTCCTTCAAAAAGAAAGTATGCGCAAAGAGAATACCTTCCGTACAACATAGCTATAACAACACCACAGGCGTCCGAAATTATAAATAGCTTTGCCGTTGTTGTGTCTAATTTCAAAACGAGAAATAGATTTATAAAATCTACCTGCGCTACTCCCTCTGCTGAATAAGAGAATGTTTTGAGCTGTCATGTCTTTCAGGCGGCGTTAGAAATGATGAACATAGTTAAATTTTGTTTAAATCTTTATGGAATGTGATGGACGTCAACAGTTACTTCACTGAAATTTTTACAGATTTGTCTGATACCTTTTAATGGGAGAGCTATGGTGCCAGCTAAAAGGTGAAATTATTTGTAACAGTATAGCGTAGCGTACATGTATTCAGATGTTACATATTTTATTGGACAATTTACTTGCTATAGCCAAAATTCTAAAAGCACAGGCGTTTTCAGCTGTATGAACTGGCAAAGTGATAGTTCGGGATTCATAGAAGCGGGAAAATAGCAGCCCCGGTTAAAATGAACCTGCAATGATTTATTTATTGGAGTAAGCTGTCCTTGAAATAAAGAAACGGATAATAAAGCAGCTGGCAGCTTATAAGCGCTGAAAAAATTTGAAATTACCGAAGGCAATCTCTTTAAATACATTCACCATAAAATCCTCGAAATGCTCTGTCAATCATTGAATAGCTGAACAGAAACGTTGCACGTATATATCCTACAACTAATTTGTAACTGAATAAAGCCAAGAAATTTCCTGAACAGAGAGGAAAATACAGGATACAACAAGACATTTTCAAAACATTGATATTCAGAATGAATACGTAATCCTGAAAACAAGTATCAGAAATCTAATAATACCCATTTTAAATTCAAGGGACAATATTCCCCGATGACAAATATAACGTGCATGCCTTGGTGAAAAAAACAGCAAAGTGACGGAAGAAAATTGAAACAGTATTATGGTTTAATTATGTGATAGAGCTTTGCGTTTGCCGCCACAGCGATTCCCAAAAGGGGTCTCTAGGGCATACATTTTATATCTGTATTACATGAGGTTATTTAATTATACGTATATTTGATATTATAAAATGCATAAATTATACTTGCATTACTTTTACTCGATAAATGCATGTTGTAGAAGGTATTTGTATATTCTAAAATTTCAACAACGTGTTTTAAAAATTTTACTTTATTCGTATTATAATATATTTTGATTCTTGCAGTTTAACCATCCACTGTTAACAACGCTGGCAGTTTTACATTAATTGAATGTTTCATACATAAATTGTTGATTAAGTTTGCGGCAAATGAACGGGTATTCGTGAAGGAAATTCTCGAAGAATTGTTGATACACAAATTATGTCTAAATTATCGTTAATACATGCGCTTGTTGTATATTCTCGTTATGTCCGATAATAGCCTACATTTGCTTGAATCTTTTAAACAACAACACATTTGCAACTCGCGATCTTAGTCACAATAGACGTTTATCCTTAACAGCGCGCTACACTAGGTGTTCGCGTAGTAGGTACCCACACGGCACCCCCATTTTTCTTTCCCCAGAAGATGATCGAAGCAAAAGGATGTTCAAACTGATATAAAAACACATTCCTCGGCCCGTCAAAGACACATTTGAGTCCAACTTCATTCGGCGAAGCGGGTCATCCAAGGCTCTTGGGTCCCATAGAAGGAACTCCAGCCTAGGTGGGACCTAGAGCTCCACGAACTTCGCTTCATCCCGCGAAGAAAGCTCCCGCCAGAAAAAGCTTGAGTCGAGGGCTTATCCAGAGAAGACTACTGGAGCTCCACAGCCTTCCCGAAGTCCCCCTTTAATCCCCGCGTGCAAGCCGGGAACGTACTTTCAATTACATGGTGAAAGGATCCTCGGATAAACAGTTGTGGAACGCTTCACGCACAAATGTTCTCATAGAATGGGCCGATTGAAAATTCTTGCCTTCAGCATACCGCATGCTCTTCTATGTTTACACAAATTACTCGCCCATGTTTTGTGGGTTCCATCCCACTATTTCATCCAGGTGCTGCCGAACCCAGTGAAAGAAAATTATTCGCAGAAATCGATATTTATACATATTTTTGTTTGTCAATTTAATTATATTTTAATGTAAATAAATTAAGTTACTTTTATCCTCTGTTTAATTAATAAGGTAATAGCGAACACTGAATTTTGAGTTACACCGAAAGAGCAATTGTATCCGAGAGAAATACATGTGTTAACTCCATTACGTTACAGTGTAACTATAAAGTTTTTATAATATCAGTTACATGCAAATCAATTTCAATAATAATTTTAAATTTAGACAGAATATCTAAATATTTTTCTAGATAATGTATTTGCGATTATCTGATAAATGGTAGTTTAATCGCCAAAACAACTTCAAAAGCAAAATTACACTTAACTTTATTGACGAACAATTCTGTTTATAATTATAAACTTTCAAATGCGCAAGAAATAAAGGAAATCAAAGAATAATAGGCACCAGAACATTTGGACTGCATCGAATCATTTTAAAAGAATAACAATATTAAAACTGCACAGACTTGTGGACAAGTAGAATGAAAGCCACAGCTTGGTGAAATGGTAATATAAAAAGATACGTTAAGAAAAAGACGCTTTCTTGAAATAAATATATACATGTTAGGAACAATGAAAATTACAACCAGTGTAAAGTGCAGAGAAAAATAGTTAAACTTAATGGAGGAAAATAAAATAGTGGAGAAAATGCCAAAAATTTCTGCAAAGTTATAAAGAGATTAGAAAACCCAAGGAAAGGTTGTCTAAGAGCAACACAAACTTTAAATCTACAGCTGTTAACGACAGAAAAGATAAAAATAGGTTGCTGCAAATGCTTCGCCCGCCTCTTGGAGTGCGATGGAATTTAAGCAATACACATGGATTAACAACAACTTTCACAGTTCAAAAAGGTTGAATAGGCTGTCCAGAAATTGACGGTGAGTAAAACCGCATATCAATCCGACATTGCCAAATTTATACGGCGTAGAAAACGAAGTAGTTACTAATAAGAAAATCGCAGTCATTGCGTTAATTTATAGAAAGGGCGACAGCACCGCCTGCGATAATTTTCCGAGGATGATTTTTTGTAAAAAATAACAGATAAAGTCTACATAATAATTCTGCACAATGGACTAAGAACGACCATAAAACAAAGAGTGAGTGAAAATCGGCCAGATTTAGACCAGGAAGGGAAACCTATTGTCTTGTGTATTGATGTGCAATAGGTCTAGAGAAGACGTTTGACACGAATCCACAGGAAAAAAATATGGAAGACGCCCAAAAAGCCTGGTACTGCCACAAAATCTCATTGAAGCCGCCTATACTTCTTTCCGCTTGATTTTTTATTCCCATTTTGCCGTGTATTTATGCGCTACTATGTTTACATAAATACGTTTTCCAGAAAACCACAGCAAAACACTTTAATTTCAACTTTTGTCTCACTATAGTTTCTTTCTCCGAAGTATCTTCTATGAATGCTGGAACATATTTCTAAGTAAATTAAATATATTTCCAGGTCATATGCTTTTTTCCAATAAAATTTTAACTAATAGCTTAACCTTCAGTTAACTACGCGCTTTATTACGTGGGGTGTGCGCTCACCCCACATTTATTTTTGGAATTTTACAGTATGTTTACACCATATATTTGTTATTTATCGACTAACTGCCTAAGGCATCATATAAGGCAGTTATTATAAATGCTTAACAAAATATAACTTAAAATTTACTGCTAAAAACTACAAATCTATTTCTAAAAACGCATAACTATTCTGAAAAATTAATAAACGAGTCGACAAATTGACGAAAGCATATTATAAATTTAAAATAAAGTGGAAGTCAAAACTTATTTCTAAAAACTCAAAATTATTCCGAAAAATGTAAACAAATCGTTTTTACTTCGCTCGTCTGCAACACGAAGGAAGTATTGTAATCGCGAGAAAATCACTTTTCGAGATTTCTCCAGATCTTCACGTTTCAGGGTCCCTAAATGTCGAAAAACAGGTTTTCTTAATTCCGTCCGTCTGTCTGTCTGTCTGTCTGTCTATCTGTTTGTCTGACTGTTGGCGGTATAACTCAAAAACTATTTGTCGGAGGAAAACAGTATTTTGCATACACATTATGTATCTACCTAGCATGAAACCAAGAAAATTTCAGACAAATACATACAGGGCGAGCATCTTACAAAAATAAAATTTTGTTAATTTTTGATTTAACTTAGCAATAAATACAAGTATAATTTGTACATAGCGCAGGCGTTATTCTTACCAAAAATGGACCTCAATAGATACAGAATAAATGTTGTACGATACAAAAATGAGCAACAAATTAGTCCGTTACTTAATAACAGGTGGCGCAAAAATAATCACCCTATCGGAACATGCTCTCATTTTTGCAAATGGCATCTTATGTCATCGCGACTTTGACATTCGTGAAGCAAACAGAAGCAGAATACACATAGACAAACTATGGATCGCTATACTCCTCAAAAACGCGAAATAATTTGTGTCAACGTTTTTGACAAATAACCGGTCAGTGCAATTTGTTGTCGATTCCCTGGTCGTGTGGCATCAAATGTGCAAACACTGTGGGGTTTAGCCACTCGCCTCGAGGAGACTAGCTCAATACGGGACAGTTTCAGACGTGGCCGGCCCCAGAGTAGCCGTTCGGTCGAGAATATCGCTGCTGTGGCTGCAGATGTCCAAGAGGACCCTCAAACATCCACCAGACGACGGGCCACGCACTTGGGCATCGGTAGACGGTCTTTACAGCGAATTTTGGTGAAAGACTTAAAGATGTTCTCTTATAAGTGCAACCGCACACACAGCATGAACGACAGCGGATATTCTGAAGCAAGCTTTTCCCGACCGCTTCATCTCTCGTTTTGGAGATCTGCACTGGTCCGCAAGATCGCCCGATTTGACCGTTCCAGACTTCTTTCTTTAGGGTTTTCTGAAGTCACGAGTCTATACGATTAAGCCACAGACCTTGGCGGCCTTAAAAGAAAACATCTGACTAGAAGTGGAGAATTTATCGCCAGAAGTTTTGAGAAAAGTCATGAAAAATGCTGTGAACGAGCCCGAATATTCATCAACTCTGGCGGTGTCCACTTGACCGATGTTGTCTTAATGGAAAAAAACTTAAAGGTCGAAATAAACATAATCAACAAACAGAACCAATTCTTTTCATTTATAAACAAAGTTACTGCCTTAGGAAATCGAGTGAGGACTTTTGCGCCACCTCTGTAGCTCAGGTAGAAATAACCCGTTCCCTTGCAATATCCCACAAAACGTTGGGACTGCATATCCGGTCAGCCTGCCCTTCGAATTCGACCACCGGTAACGTTTTTTTAATTGAAAATTTATTTAATTTATTAGAAACGTAAAGATATTTTTACTCATAACTTAATTTGAATTTTATAATTATTTAATGTCACAATGTCGACGAGGGAAGTTCTGGGTAAAGCCTTTTACAGATTATTTTAAACTTAAACCCCCATATAATGCAGCTTTAACGATTTTCTTCATTTTTACACTCGCTACACACTAACGTTACGGTCTTTTGAATATGATGTTTTTAAAAGAATTTGTTGCATAAAATATATTTGGTGCGAGTCTTCATATCTCTCGAACGTTGGCATTTGTTTGCTACGACCTACTACAGCTACTTTATCCTGTTTTCCTCCCAACAATGCTTTTCATTTAACAAATAATGGATCTAGGAATCCTTGATACGGTCGCTGAAGCTAATCGAAGTCAAATATTTGGTATAATAAGTTTTGTCCCAAATCTAACAGATAATGTCTGCTTTGATCTGTTTGTTCCTTATGCCACTGTGGATTTTTACAGTTGGATGGACAATACTTTATCCCAGCATATCCATGAACAGTGTTAGTGGCCACTGTAATGTTGTTCTTCGAGTTGTGTATTCAGCATCTTGTCAAAGGTATCTACTGCACCTTTCGTTCTGTTGTAGTGCAGAACAACGTCTTGCTTATAATTGTTCTCCACTCCACTAATAGCATGTGCATGGTGTTCTGTGGAGAGTAGTTTAATTGCATTGGGTACATTTGAAACCCACGACACTATAGTGTATCTTTGTTTGTAAATCCAAAAATTGAGAAGTGTTGCATCTTATCTCTGCTTGGTAGCAATTTGGATGGCACACATGTTTTGTTTTTTCTAACAGTCTCACACAATGTAATGTTTCTAGAGAGCATACTATCTGCTAATTCAACGGATGTAAAAAAGTTGTCCGTTGTAATTCCATACCCTGAATCTAAATGCTCCGTTTGTTCCATCAAAACTCGACGACCTTGATCTTTCTCTGGAGAACATTACGATTTTTTCATAAATATACCTGAAAATTGTGGCAGTTCGCATTGTCTTTATTTGCAAAAACCCACCGCTTTATTCCATATCTGTGTGGTGCAGAAAGCTCTTCTGTTTCTCTTCGATATTGATGTGTTGTTAAATAATTAAACCGTATCAATTTGGGAAGAGCAAGAAATCTATTTCTGGACATACCAGAACCAAATATAGACCTTCTCAAAGTTGTATGAGTACACCATAGAACACTGATTCGCTTTTTTCTGGCGTGAAGAACCCCCATAGCTAAGATCAATTCTATAAATTCATATATTTCGGTAGGATGTGTTTCGCTCTACCTGTAGGGTCTTTAGTATAGGCTAAATTTAGCTCGTTTGTATATTGTACGTGGGCAGCTGTCCTCCTACCAAGTTTTGAAGCAATTTTGTTCCACATTCCATTCTTTGCAACAATTTCACTTTGTACGTTTTTGGTCCTGGTATCATTGGAAATTGCACTGTTGTTATTGTTACTGCTTTCTTCAATACTATAGTCGCTTAATTTTTCCGCATTATTTTCTATCTCAAAACAAGGTTCATCTCCAAAATCGTATTCTACGTCACTCATTTCGTCTATAATTTTGGTAAGCTTCTCGTCACTTTTGCAATTTGGATGGTACCAAGATGTCAAGTAGTAAGTAATTTCTACAGCTGCTCGGAGCGTGAGCTTCGAGGTTATAATATTAGATGCAGTACTACCAATCGCAAAACGGTGTGTGCACATCCCAAAGAAAACTATATAGCTAGTATTAAACAGTAATGCCAAAATGTAAAAAATAATAGCTGCAAAATGCTCCAAACAACTTCCCAAACAAAGTCATAATGCAGCAAGTGCAAATAAAAATAAATATAGAAATAACAAAGAAAATAGTAACTTGGGGTGTGCCCACACCCTACGTATTCAACGGAAGATTAAATAGATGTACCTCAGTTAGAAGAACTAGTAAACATAAACGCTTTAAATGAAACGCTAGAGCTTATTGAGACAAGAAGAGAATTAAATGCTCAAAAGTTGTCCTTCGGCAGGCACTACGTACTGACACAATTAAAGAAAAACTTTAAAAACGAAATAAATAGAGACCAATTTATGAAATGTTCTTCGGAGATAGAAAGGCATGCTGACCGAATTAAATGACACGTTTCTAAGAAAATAAAATACCTCTCACGCGAGTTTAAACACATGAAAGAAATGATAGAAAGCAAAGATGGTCAACTTGCTACAAGTAAAGTAGAAATCGTCGAAGTTTGGAAGCAATTTTGTTGCACCTATTTAAATGGTAGATATTTCAAATAATTTTCAAAAGCCTACTATTTTTAAAATTGAAGTGGAAAGATCTATTTCAAACAGGCAAATCAAAGGACACCATAAAATGCACAAATGTCAAACAGTGGCCAAATTGCAAAGAAGAAGTTTACAACTTTGTTTGTATAAACTACACAATTGTCTTAAACCAAAGATGGTATCTGTTCTTAAACGAATTAATGAAGACGCCCAGTTTTTTAATACGTTTCTACAAACACTGCTTGGCGTAAACAAACAAAAAATTTATGTATCTTGCATATACGTTGTGCATTAAACTCATCTGGAGCTTCACAATTAACCTAAAGAACTACGAATGCCTACATATACATGTTTACAGCACGAAATGTATTCCTACTCTTCTAGGACTGAAACAGTACCGTCTTAAATACAAAGATCTCTGGCGTGACGCCAGCACAGAAGGTCGAACGCCGGTTAAATCGCATAGGCGCAGACTGTTTGGATGTGCTCAAAAATTAAGGGATTCTTCTGGCAACGAGGTTACCAGAACTAAGCCTTTAGTCGTTTCTCATTCGCTTTTTCTGTAATAGATCAGATAGAATAGATTCAAAGCAAAAACAATAATTTATAATACTAAACACTAGCATAGGTAGCTCCATATGAATCCGAAAATGTATAAATCATGTTTTAATCTACGTAATCAATATAAAAACTTGAAATACAAGTTATTTATTTGTTAACGTACTTAGTTTTCAGCAATTATTTCCTATACTCAATGGATTATTAT
Organism: Agriotes lineatus; assembly: GCA_940337035.1. Classification (NCBI taxonomy): domain Eukaryota; kingdom Metazoa; phylum Arthropoda; class Insecta; order Coleoptera; family Elateridae; genus Agriotes; species Agriotes lineatus. The sequence continues at coordinate 11,095,642 of OW679202.1, forward strand.
ACATGGTACCACAATGATTTTAATCTAACTATTGGTTAGAACATTAATTATTTACGTGTGCGTAATTTTAATTGTTCATAAATAAAAGATAGAGATATGTCTGTGTCTTCGTCATTAATTAACCCACTAATAATGTTTATGGCATTGTCAAAAATTAGTTTTCTGTTGTCATTATTAATTTGCACGTTTTCGGATAGAGGAACATCCATAGCTTGCAGCAAATCTTTCATTTTCTTTAAATTATTTGAAACTAAAGGTGTTTTTAAATTATGGAATGGCATGGCTATTTTTGCCTTATAAATGTAACTTCTAAATTATTATTTATACTCGTAATAACCGCATAAGTTACTATGAGCCCTGGGGTATATTTTAACTTAAATATTATAACTTTTTCTTTGCCATTAATTTTTAACCAACCTTCTGGAATTTGTAGTGAATTTAGAATATAGAGGAGCTTGTCATGATTTTAATAATGTAAGTTGACGACATAGTTCGGTGGACGGGAAACCGCAGAAGACAGTGGAACGAACACATAAATAGAATGACGGAGGATAGACTGGTTAAGATAGTTGGAAACTAAATCCCTCCAGGCAGAAGACTCCCTGGACGACCACACAAGAGATGGAGGGATAGCTGGCAATCCACATCGCAGGAATAGGCTTACACCTATACCCAGAATAAAACAGGCAATTTGCCTATCAAATAAGAAGAAGAAGAAGAAGTTAAGTTTTTTTAGTACTTAGTTCAAATGCTTTGATAAAACCATAACGTTCAATTGACATTAGCTTCTCATCCCTACTTTTAAAATAATATGTTGTGAGTTTTGGAAAACTTTTTGGAGAATTGGGTTGGTATTGCATCTGGCTGGATGGCCGAGGATCTAGGATGGTATAATTTCGTGGTTACTAGACGCCCAGTCCTTGCTCCGTTGTAGTGCACATAATATTTATTTAAAAAAATGTAATTCACATACCTTGGTGTGTTTCGATGGAGTAGTCTACCCTTCGCATTTTTAAGTAAAGCTTTATGGTTCGAAAAAATTAACACATGCACCTTTCAGCGTTTTTGTAGTTGCCTCGCCCAAGGTACTGGATACTTGTTCGGTATAACGATGTAATTATCTACCTAGAAAGACTGATACAAGTATGGTATATAATTGCAATAAGCTGCTCTCTACTTTATGCAGTGACCCCTCCGCGACCACTGTTCTCAAACGCTAGTAAGGGTGATGACCATTCATTGTATTCACAATGATCTGCAACGTTATTTACGTTATTTACTTGTGTTTCTGTACAAGTCTAATCGTAATTAACTTACGCGCACACCATAAAAAAACTAACAAAGTCACTAAGTGATTTGCGTATTGAACAAATCTCAATTATACACGTAATGGATAATTTCAATAACCATGGGTAGTACCGCTGACGTAACGGCCTCGGTACTGACTGAATACGTAAACTGAATAGTTAGAAAAAACTGTACCAGTTTAATATAAGGACATCTAAAAATATTAATGAAATCTGAAAAATTACCATATAATTTAGGAGCTGAACATTGGCAAAAAAGACATACTTTTTTAGGTTGTGCAAGTTAAATTGAGTTATTTCCTACTTTTCCATGTTACACCTTTTGAGTAAATGTAACATACAGGAGTTGTATTCTTAAATTTACATTAAGAAGTGGTTTTGTCATGTTTCTAATTTATTAGGATATCATTAATTCCGATTTCTAATAATCGAGCAGTCTTAGAAAAGACTATTAGGCAATATTTGTGAACAATTTTAGGAAAAAAGAAACTACGCGGGTTACATAAAGAAGTAGTTTTAACCAGAAACGCGTGAGGTCAAATCATTCCACAGGTTTGTCAAGCAAGCAGCTTCCTATAACAAATCCTTTGATAGGACTTATCTCCGTGTTGTTCAGATGGTGGAAACGGAATGGCCTGAAAACGAGATTTTTCTACACCCACTCCCGGTGCCACGATAATAAATAAATTGAGACAACTGTGTCTCGACTGAAATAAAACGTGGATCCTAGATCGGGAGTATACTGTTTTTAATATCTAAGTCGAACACAGCTTTCAATCCCTGACAATCGGGGAAGCAGCTCAGCCACGTAATAGTTAATTTGCTTATGACAAGCTCTCATTGAATATTAATGCGGTGAAGCCCTCTTTCCAGCTTACAAGTGGCTATTAACAACCAAAAGTGTTAACGTTAGGATCGATTTGCGGTTAAGAAAGTACACAAATCGATTGAGAGATTTACTTCCGTAAGTACGGGCAATGGTCTATTTAGTTTGCTCGTCTTCCGGACTGGGGAAAATGATAATTTTATAGAGCGAAAAAACGAAACATGGACTGTGATTAAAATAATTTCTTTTTAGAGTAGGCACTCAATTACCCTCAATGAAAAGGATCAATTCAGAGCTTTTTAAATAAATTTAATCTCTTAATCTTATATAGTTGCCCTTTTGCAAAAGAGTACCTATCTTAATGCAAGGATAAAAAGAATGCATCAGCTTTGCAATATCAACTACATTTACTTATAGGTTACGTTGCGTCAACGGGACCCTCATGTGGGATTCTCTACTAACGTGTGTTCCTGTACTGGTGTGTATAGGTGCATATTCATATTTCCAACATTATGTTTAGGCAGCATTGAGTATCAGGTACAAGCAAAAATTATCGGGGCTGCTACTATAATAAGTAGTATAAGAGTAAAAGGTTTCAAGCATTTGAAAAGTTTGATTTATAATTTATCAACCTACAAAATTTCCAATTAACGTTAATGAGATTTATGGAAACTAGATTTTTTGAGAAAGCTATAATAATAATAATAATAATAATAATAATAATGAATTTATTTCGCAACAATAAATTATCATACAGTAATTAATTATTTGGCATAAAAATAATAAGTAGAATTGGGAAACCACAGGGTTTCAATTCAAATGAGTAGTGCAACACTACCCTTGATCTTACATTGGTACCCGGATATTTCTATATTGCGTAATGGATACGTTTGCCTAAAGTTATATAGAATTTAAAAAAAATAATAAAATGAGTGCAAATGCAAAAGATAAATAAAATAAAACATTAATATATGTTGTTCTGTAATTGTGCAAATAATTCCAAGAATATATGTAATGAGTGTTATATTATAAACGTTAAATAAAAATAAAAATAGCTGTAAGATTTAGTTTGTTTGTAGCTTATATAATTGGTCACGCATGTTATTTCTGAAGGTTACCGGAGTGCATTCTTTAAATTTTTGTGGAATACTGTTATAGAGTTTATAAATTTGAAATTGAAAAGTTCGTTCAAACAAAGCGGTTTTGTGTAAAGGTGGTGATATTATTCCTTTGGATCTTAAATTTAAGGAATGCACATCTGTTCTGAAAGTAATTTTATTGTATAGGTAAGCTGGCTGTTTGGTTCTAATGACTTTATGATAAAGAGTAGCAAATTGTAAATAACGTCTTCTTGTCATATTTAACCAGTGCAAATATGTTAATTTATAAGATATGTGCTCATACTTTCTTATTCCAAATATTAAGCGCAAACACGAGTTTTAAACTCTTTGAATTTTACGTGCAGTGTCCTGGGTAATAGAGGGGCCATAAATCTCACTGCAATAGGAAAAATTTGAAAGCACTAAAGCGTTACAAAGCACGGATGTAGTTTCAGTAGATAAAGCATGTCGATGCGGATAAATCAATTTCAGAGCTTGAATACTTTTCCTTATGCAATTATTTATATGATTTTCATATCTAAATGTATTGCATCAAGATCAGTGTTTATATCACTTAGAGCTTCTCTATAGTTATTAGGAGCAAAAGAATGTAGTAACTAAGAATCGTCTGCATACATTTTCAGTTTGCAGGTCTTGACATATTTATAGAAGCTAGATGTGTAAATTATAAAAAGCAAGGGACCCAGTATAGAACCCTGAGGGACTCCCTTGGTAACTGGTAGATATTTAGACGTATTATCAACGATTCTAACACACCGCACGCGGCCTGTCAAGTAACTTTCAAACAGAGAAGTATCGGAAGTAGATAAACCAATGTAGCTAAGAACTGCAGTAAGTATGTTATGGTGAATAGTGTCGAACGCTTTACTATAATCAAGTAGTGTAAGAGCAGACATTTTATTTTGATCGTGAGCAGTTAACCATTTATCCGTGATGTATAGTAAGGCTGTCGAACAACTTCTATTGGGTCTGAATCCTGACTGAATATCGGGTATTATTGTATTTTCCTGTAAGTATACCCTTAATTGATAATTCATCACTTTTTCGATTATTTTGGACAAAATAGGCAGTATACTGATCGGCCTAAAGTCTTTAAACTCTTCAAGGTTTTACGTTTTTAGGGATTGGTATTACTACTGCTTTTTTCCAACTGTCAGGAGAAGTATTTGTAAGTAGCGAACAGTTAATTATATGTGTAAGATATGGAAGTAGCACTGGTAGGCAAAATTTTATAATTTGAATATTTAGACCATCGTGTCCAACAGCATTACTTATAACACCATTAATCATTTTCAGCACGTCTGTGGTATCCACTTGATTAAATTCAAATTCAACTTCATTTGAAATTAATTTGTATTTTGTATAAAATGCTATTGCATCATTAGGACCACTATTATTTATATCAGGAACGGAGTTTAGATAAAAGTTATTTAATTCATCAGATTTGGCTAAGTGAGGGGCAATTTCAATTTTTCTTTTAGTAGTAATATTTATATTTTTTAGTTTATTCCACATTTCTTTAGAATTGCAATTATTAGCGACAAATTGGAAATATGCCTTTTTCTCTGTCTTAATCATATGATTAACAAGGTTACCTAGCGATTTATAGTATTCCCATTTAGTACCAGACTTTGTTTGACGGTATTTAGCCAACGCTTTATCTCTGAGTGACATGGCAAATTTAATATTATCTGTCAACCACGGCAGTTTAGCTTTGGTTAACTTTATAGCTATAACTGGAGCATGCAAATTAAGTAAATCCGTTAAGTTAGTATATAGATATTCAATTTTTGCATTAATATCGTTAATAATAAATATTTGTTGCCAAGGTGTTCTGCCCAGATCGTCCTGAAACAATTCTAGATTAAAATTTCGAAAATTTCCAACTGTTTTGAATGCAGGTATAATAGACTGAGATTGAATAAGTAAGTTACAGAAAGTAATGTTGGTCTGTTTCTTAATCTGATTTAACTTCAGATATTCCTTCCTGCCCCAAACCCACTGAACTTATAGGAACCCAAACGAAAACTATTTCTTAAAGGCCTTGATATTAAGGTATTATAAACATCTAGAGGTATAAAAGATAAACGTCAGCTACCTTCAGCCAAACCTTCACGCTTACATTTTAATAATTAACTTTGGAAATAGTTCGCTAATACGGCGGTTATGTTCTATATCACCTCCACGAAAACCTTGGATATTTGATACAGCGTGAAATATAATTAATAGTATAAAGGCAATAAAATTCAGGATTGATATAAGAGAAAAATATCCAAAATCATCCTGGCCCTACTCTAATTAGAATAGTTTTTGCATTTTTAGAATTAAATTGTAAATAAAACGTTATAGAAGATGTTTTAACCGCTTTAATATAGGAAACTCTCCATTAGTCAACTGCGCTGGTCAATATTTATAAACAAAAATAGATACAAAGTGAAAATCTACCGTAAAAAAAGTGCTCTCTAGCACTATAATGTTATGGGTGTTTTAACACTGTTGTACTTAGGCTGTTGTGACTGGCCAACTGGAGAACCTAATAATAGCTGTATGGTTAAATAAAAACTTTTTATCGGTTATGCTACCCTTTAATAATTTATTAATCACACTACTTAGTTCTTGTGCTCCGACTAGCCATTAAGTTCCCAAGACTCTAATCCCAGAGTGGAGTTTCAAAACAGTTGAACATTTACGCAATTGTATGATAATTGCACTAATGTTTCTTAATAAAATTTTAAGCTCAAATAATAGTAGTGACACGATACCGAATTTTGTGTTCAATTTTATTTTTTAATCCAAGTAAGCTGTTGATAATTATATCATAGGTAAATAACAATGTAAGAAATGCAACTTTGTAATTATGCAAACCTGTTTATCGGTAACTAGGGACGTCGTTTGATCCAACGCTGACTCGGCCCGGATTTCAAAAGAACGCCAACTTGTTTCAAAGTTTTTTTTGGGCCCCCAGATGCTGGAAACTGCTCAAAATGCTCCTTTTTATTCCACTCTGCTCGCTGGAACCGCTTTGCTCCAAGGTGTCGGAATCTCTCTCGATCTCCTTGCTGCGTGCCTGCCTTCGCTGGTACTCCCACTGTTGTTGCTCAGGCTTCGTTTGCTGTTCTAAATCGTGGCTGTGTGTCGAAGTCCTGAGTTTTCCTGCTCCAATATTGATTGTTAACTGATTACCGGAAACACTGCACCTACACAAACTAGACCCCGTCTGGATAACAGTAATACAACCAGTTGGAACTCAAAGGGACTTTAATTAGGTACACGAAGATTTACAACAATTCTATTTGGAAGCCAGCACACAACCTGCTACTTGGCTTCGCTTGGGCGAGCTTCCTTGTTCTTATTTGCAAGCGTGGCTTAGTAACCTACTACATTCTATTATTTATAAGTACACATACTTGATCTTATAAATTAAATGTTTGTTCTGTCGAGTTGTCAAATATTGTTGCGCTAACCTCATATTTGTTTTAATTTACATAATTTTCACTTTTATGCTTTTATTGAGCACTGTCACTCTTAACTTGCTGACGTTACTGGTTGCTTTATTCGCTTAGGCATGTTACATAATTTTTATTCGGTGTATCATTGCCCGTAACAACATTGACCACCAGCCTAGCATGTCGCTGAATACAAACTAACTGCACTTTTTCTTTGTGACGCTTCGCCACCCATTTTACCTAAACAATCTTATTACTATGTCTTACTTTATTTCAAATATCTGAGCATTTATCAAAATTATAGTAGCGCTTATCATATTAAATCATAACATTGAATTTATTTAAACAAAACCCTACCGATATCGTTTCTCAGAAATTATTTGCTATTCTTAGTCTAATTAGATTATAAATTACCTGTGAATTATGATTTATAAATGCATCAATGTTTAATCCTGATAATAGCGATGAATAAAGTAGCAATTCTGTTCATGTTTGATTTCCATTTAATTAACTATTGCTTAATGATAATAAAATAGCCAGCATTGCCATAGGTAGCATATTATATCAATACATATTAAGGACATTACCAGATGATAGATTGGCGACGCAATAATCTACAACACCCAAATCTCCCAAAGTTGTTACACTATTGAGAGTACTCAAAGCATCTATATTCTTCTACTGTGAGTATGCGTTCATGTACACCAGAATCGATAATGCCAATGTCAAGCACAGTCTATAAGGTGTACAGAAATGTTTATGTGTATTGGCGTTGAAAAGATCTGTGGCAACAATGATTATGCAGATGATGGATATAAACAGTTGGACTTAGATAGCTTTTAAGATCATAATTTTTCACTTCCTATATATAAAAAAATTAGCATTAATAAGAAATGGTGTTGTTTACAGACAAATCGAGTAATTTGTTTCCTGGTTGCTAAATTAATTACCTACGACATATTCAGTAATTTACAATGAAAGCAGCAATTCAGGAAGCCATATTTAGAAAACGGTAAGAGATATCAAAACATTTCTAACAGCAGTTTCTATTCCTTCCCTTAGTAAGAACAAAAAACGTCCGTAGCTCAAGTGCCGTAGAACCGACCTGAAACGAGTTATAGAGAAGAAAAGAGGTAAGTGTCATTTCTGGCGACCACCTCGGAATTATGACGCCACAAAGGCTTTCGGCCACAGATTCAGACAAAACACCTGGTAGTAGGTAATTGTGTGATTCATAAGCTATACATCGCCACTAGTCACACTATTCCTTCATTTAAAATGCCACGAACTAGGGTGTATTACCTAATGCCCCTGCACTGCATTAGCTAATTAAAACCGATTTGGCAATAAGCAGGAGCTCATTTAACAGAAAGTATGGCAACTGCCACAGTCTGGTATTTCTTATTTCTAACTTAAAATCTCTATGATTCAAGAATTCCGTATTGGAGAAACGCCATAACGATTGAAATATCGACCTTAATTGTACTTAGTAGCATATATTCGTCTACAGAGTGCTTCAATTTCGAGGATCACCATTGAAACGCTAATTACAGAACGAATCACCCAACTGAGATGCCTGAACACAAGCAAAATAACTTGATCCGTCTTAGCAGGTATTCACGATTATGCCTTTATAACTGCGCCACTTAGGGCCGGTTGCAGAAAGCAATGTTAAGTCTGGTGTTAGCTAACGTCGCGTCAAAGTGAACAAAATCGCATCAAATTTTGTTTACTAATGTATTAGTTACCATAAACATTTGAGATTTGATTCGTTTTTGTTCCCTTTGACGTCGCGTTAGCTAACACCAGACTTAACGTTGCTTTCTGCAACCGGCCCTTAATGAGGTAGACCCTCCACCACCACAATGTCGGCAGGACTTTGAAGCTCTCCGTGAATCTGACTGACCAATATTATAATGCCTCTCCTCTCCCCAGAAGATACAATGGTGCTGGTCTTCAACCAACGCTGGGCCGTACCTTCAAAACCAGATTGCTCGGTGACACTATCGTGCTCGCGAATAATGTCACATTTTCGTTCTCGGCAATCTCAAAGCCGAGATTGCTTCGCTTTGCAAAAACCCGACCGTTTCTGGCACTGCAATGCGGCATGCGCATACGCATATTGGCGCGTAATCCACAAACACATTGGCGATCGTTTAATTTTCTAGTTACTTTACTTAATCCTTTTTAAAGCTAGTTCAGGTTTGGCTATCTGCTGCAGCCCTCTCTTCCTTTTTGATTCGGTACTCTCTAAATTTCTGAGTTGTAGTTCTTCAATTTTTGTTGTTATTTCCACTTACTTCCCATTTATCCCTCTAACTTCCATGTTTCCTATTTTGAGGATTTCTATTTTGAGATTATTTTCCTTCTCGTTATTCATGTCCGGTATCTTTGTATGTGTGGTCTTCTCTTCATCCTTTCGTGTTCTCGGCTTTCTTAATCGTTTTTTAGAATTTTGTCTTCCTCAACTTCGTTCTTCTTTTCTTTAAATTCAAATTGAATCCCATTTACTGCTACCTTCTTGTATCTAAATTAATTTGTTTCAGTTTGTTCTTTCTACCCTTTCTGTATTCTTGATTTGTGCCCGTATGGTTCTTTCAGACATAATTGATGTATATTTTCTGCTCCTTAAGCTTAATTTCATTTTGCATAACTGGGATTTCATCTCTACACGAATTATTTCCGCCTGATTCTTTTGCCTATGATATTCACCTTTTAACATTTGTTTCTATTCTTAATTCCCTGCATAGTAATTAATTTATTGCTGCTTCTTTCTCTTTCTTCACAGTTATGCGTTTGATTATAATATTGCACTTTATTTTTTCTTTCTCGCCTGCTTCTATCGTATTCTTTAGCGTTGTTATCTTTTTTATTAATTGCAGTTCCTCTTTCCCCCATCACTGCACTTTTTCTTTTATTTCTTCTCTTAGTTCTATATTTTTACTTCCCTCGTCTAAAAGACGAAGGAAGTATTGTAATCGCGAATAAATCACCTTTCGAGATTTCTCCAGATCTTCACGTTTCAGGGTCCCTAGATGACGAAAAACAGGTTTTCTCAATTCCGCTTGTCTGTCTGTCTGTCTGTCTGTTGGCGGTATAACTCAAAAACTATTTGTCGGAGGAAGACAATATTCTGCATACACATTATACCGGGTAGTTGGTCATACTTCTCAACATAGGCAATTTACATGGCTTATCACGGTTATGCATATTTCTGCTCACCGTTTTTATGGAAAAAATGGTAGTGGTACTAAACTAAAGAAAATACTTTTCCACGTCGTTTAGTATTAAAAACTTATTGGATAATGGTAATGGTGCATAAAAATATTAATTTTAAAATTTAGATAGTCCCAAATATAAGTGAGGGGAATACCTAAATTTAAAAACTAATACTAAACGACGCAGAAAATTATTCTGTTTAATGTAGTACCACTACCATTTTTGCCATAAAAATGGTGAGCAGGAATATGCATAACCGTGACAAGCCATGTAAATTGTCTATGTTCCGAGGTATGACCAACCACCATGATACAAGAAAAAAAAATATGACAGGGCGCAGGTTCCCCCTCTTCAGCTCGCCTTCCGTGACGTAGTGTGGAGAGTTCTTTCTTGCCTGTGGTTCATACTTCATACGCCGCGCCGTGTAATTCAGCGTTGTTTGATTATGCTGTATGTCGTTTGAGGTTTTGTTTGTTGTTTTGAATTTGATTAAAATGATAAAAAATGTGTTGCGCAGTGGGTGATTGTGATAGCGACAATCAAGGGAGAAGTGATTTTTTTTAGATTTTCATCAGAGCCAATGTTTGCGAAGGCATGGCAGAATGCATGCGCTCGCGGAGACAAATTAAATACTGCAAATGCCAGAGTGTGTTCAAACCATTTTAAAAGTTGCGATTTTATTCGTAACCTCCAACATGAACTATTGGGATACAGACCAAAGAATTGTCGGCAGATTAAACCTGAGGCGATTCCTACCGAAAATCTCCCAAAAAAGTCTCATTTAGATTTGGGTTGTGCTTCCCAAAGAAATCAACGATTGGAAAAACGAAATCGATCGCATCTGGTTAACGAACTTCTAAACAAGCCCAACACACAAGTGGAGTAAGTATATTTTGAAGTCTAATACCTCTATAATATCTTAATAATGTACTGTCTGTTGCATTAATTGTACTCTTGTCGCAGGTGTAGCGGAGCAATAAATCATAAAAGATCGTTGCCAAGAAGAGGAAACTCGCCCATAAAATTAAACAGTGCGTGCAATAAAAATTCTCGAAGTGCGAGCAGTTAGCTTAAGTGCCATTTGATAACTTTCGAGCTAAAGGGGTAAAAACGCCTAATGCCAAAAAGTGATTTGTACGGCGGAATACAAAAGAGAGAAACTCTCTAAACGTCCACTAGTTCCTGCAAACAAATGCGAAAAGGAATTCTCAAATCTGACGAACACTTTTCTAAATAAGAAGCGAAAGTGGACGAACAATACGGCAGTAAAACTGCAGCTTCAAAAATCGAGAGTGAATGTCCAGTGGGTGCATCATAAACCTCCAACCCTTGTGCGCGCTAGTAAAAGTGTGTCGACCCTTCGTTCAATAGATACAATGCCATTGTTGTGACTAGAATAGGAAATCTTATGTAATTGTATGAACATTGTATATATACGGAAGCGAGGAGCTTAAGGAATCATTGCATACTAGGTCTTAGCCCAACGAACCACTCTGGTCGTCTGGCACACGTGGGGTCAGATTTCCACGTGTTTAGCATTAATCTCATACTTACTGAAGCATTCACTTTGAGTGTTTCACGAGCCAAGTGTCAGATTCACAAACGCTCACATGTATGCTGATTATCAAGACCTATTCGATCCACACTTGTAATAGTATGGTAGCAAATCCGCACATTTAATTTTATGTCTGTAATCCGTTGCGTTAAATAAAGAATATTAAAAGTGGTATAGTTATTCGTGTGTGTAACTTCTAACGAACACTTTAACCACCCACTTTACAGGTAATCGATCTATCTTTGAAAAAACTACATAATTGCTTTATCTATTTTATTTAGAATTTGTGGTGATGATTTTATTGCCACCTCAGTAGTTGGTGAAGGTGTTGACAGTCGGTTCCTTATAAACTTATAAGGGCAAGATAACGTGGTGGTAACTACTAGTAACGATATAGGGTAAGTTATTACTTTGTATGCATCAAATAGTTTCGCATTGAAAAATCAATTTAGATCACTAGATTAATTATTTTATTTATTTATCTTTCAGAACTAACACAGATGATATTATTAATGACCGTGATAAAATTGTCGCTGACCTAAGGTCCAACATTGCTCATTTAGAGAGCGAGAACGAATCGGTTAGAAAATTATGTATCTCCGAGCAAATAAAAAAATTGAAAAACCTCAAGGGCCGTCCTCGGTGGTCTGTTGACGATATTTCAAACGCAATCGTCATTCATTCAGCAGCGCCTAGAGCTTATAGACTGCTCCTTTAAAAAGGATATCCTTAGCTACTTCAACCCTGAGATTTTGGTTGAAAAAAATAAAATTGTCTCCAGGAATCTTAAAATCAGCTTTTAATATTATTAAATTAAAAGAGAGCAATGAAATACAGAAAGTTTGTATTTTGTCATTTGATGAGATGAAACTTAAAAAAGTTTTTCTCTATGACAAGGCAAATGATGAAACATTAAGACCCAGCAGTTACGTGCAAGTAGTAATGTTAAGAGGATTGTATTCGAAATGGAAATAACCTATTTTTTACGATTACAATTGCAAAATGAACAAAGCCCTTTTATATGAAATAATAAATTATGTGGAAGAAACAGGTGAGAAGCACAAATCTTATTATAAATTATTCTTAACTCTTGATTAAATTCCAGGTTTTCAAATTGTGGAATTAGTTAGCGATCTTGGAGGAGGTAATAGATCATTGCATAAAGAGCTACAAATAAGTTGTGGCCAGACGTGGTTTACAAATCCAGCAAATGGACACAAAATTTATGTGTTTGCGGATGTTCCACATCTGATTAAATTGATTCGTCACCATTTTGTTGACCAGTGTTTTAATCAATGGCAAGGAAATTAGTAAAAATGTTATTGAGAAAATTTTAGGCTTGACTAGTGAATCAGAGTTGTCAATTGCACACAAAATTACAAAAGAAAGTCTAAATGTGAAGAATGCTAGAACACAAAAAGTGAAATTAGCCACGAAACTAGTTTTTCATACAATTTCGTGTGTAATAACCAGATGTGGAATGAACGGTAAATTAAATGGTGAAAACTGGATTGAATGTGCAGAATTTTTTAAACAAGTAAGTATTTTGGTTAGTAAATTTATTAAATTAATTAATTTTATTCTCAATCAGGTGAATGATTGGTTTGATTGTCTTAACGTACGAGTCCCAGAGCCAAATAGTCGAGATAGAATGAAGGCATTTGGTTTGTTAATGGAAACTCAACAAAATAGGTAGATATTCTCTTCTGCCGTTCCAAACAGGTTAACCTCCAGTTACTGTTTGATGACTTAAGGACTAGATTCTAGCAAGAATATATAGGTATTGACTTACAGACTTAACCAAGACGTGCTTGAAAATTTTTTTGGTGTTATAAGAGCAAAGGGAAGTCTTCACGACCATCCTGTTGCTTTGGAGTTTAAGTATCGTCTACGATCTTATATACTTTGCCAAACAATGGATCGATTTCTGCTTATGGTAACGTGGAAGAGGATGATACACCAAATTTACCTATTGAGAATGCATATATATATAATACTTACTATATTGCTAGCGGCTATGAGTGGGATACTCACGAAGGAAGTGAGACAGACAACCAACTCTTCAATGTATAATGGCGAGCTGTGCGCAATCGCGGCGGCGTCGTCCGCCCAATGGGGAAGTGGTCAAGTTTAAAATTCGCTTCTAAAGGCGGAGTTCGAATTCTCACGCATGCGCACGAGACGCGTTATACTCTAAGTGAAACTATGTCGGCGCCGTAATGTTTTCGGGCGTTCGGAGGCCCTACCAGCAATATGTGTATAATACATATATGTGAGAAGATGAATTTAAGTGGTCAGTGCTTCAAAGCTCTTGTCGAAAAAGATCAACCTGAGCAAGAGCATGAGCTTGATCAGAAAGAATTAGAAGATATGGTGTATGATGGGCTGGAAAATCTAGCTGGTTTTATTTGTAATAAACTTAAAGAACCCAGCAGTTCTCTAGCCAGTTGCAGTCAGCAGGGATCTTATTCTTGGGTCGATCATTTAGGTGAAGGTGGTTTAACGAAACCATGAGCCGAGTTCATGGTTCAAATGGAGCAGTTGGAAGATGTTTTTAACACAGTGAACTCAGAAGGCTTAGCTACTAGCAAAAATTTTATAACAAATTTGCTAATGAAAGGTGTTGATATTTCATGTAGTGAGGCCATAAAGAAACTGTTCTTCAAGTCTGGAATGTTTTTTAAAATAAGACACTTGAATAAAGAATTAGGAGACATTTCGTTAAAGAGGAAAAAAAATTGCAGAAAATAATATTATAGAAAAGCTAACTATACTCTATTTTTTAACACCGTGGACAAAGTTGTGCAACCCATTATTCAATTATACTAATCAACTTGATTCAATTTATTTAAATTTAATTTTATGAATCAAGGATCCTAACATAGGTTTAGCTTGACAGTGTCAATTTGTCATTTAATTTTCGTACCTCATACATTTATGTGATAAGAAATGTCTTCAAGCGAATATAAGTAGTCTTAAAATATAAGTTTCTTAGGTGTTCTTATCTAATAATTAACATTACAGAAATATACATTAATCGAACTGTCAGATAAAATAACCTAACTTCATGACACATATGTTTTCAAGCCTTTCTGGATTACATTTGTTAAAAACAGAATTTTGAAATGTAGTTTAATAATATGTTTTCCTTTGCTTATAAGTGCTTGAATGGTGTTGTTTCCTGTTCTGCTGGACTTGCAGAATTTAATTTGCATGTTTCACAAGTTAATACAAAAACCTGTACTTATTTCAACAATATTATCATCAAACTGTGTATGGCTTAAGTATCCCTATTAATCGAGTTGTTTTATTACTGCAAATAACTTAAAAGGTATAGATATCATTGGCATTCCGTATCGTGGATTTGTACACAAACTTAAAACTCATTTAAAAATATAAATAATTATAGTTTCTGATAGTATGCAGTGGCTTCTATAGCATTGTATTTCATTTTAATTTTATTTTGTGTAATGTTGGAATCCGTTAAATAAATATTATTATTATTAATGATAATAATTTTTCTCTAGTTTTATTTGTTTATATTTTAGTATATACAGCCATCCAACAGTTTAGAGCATTTAATGAGGTAGGTAAGTATAATAACATTTTAAATCCTTGATGATAATTGACAAGCTTTGCCCTTTTTCACAAACAGTTCCAATGACATTTTAATAATTAAACTTTTAATTCTGATGTCTGATTCGTAGAAATATCAGCCTTTCTGCTCTTTAACTTATGGATTGTTTATTTAATAATATAATTAACAATTTAATTATATAAATGTTGTTGAAAATTGTAAATATTTAACAAACATTTTTTTACTGAATAGCTTCCGAAATATTTATATTTTCAAATTAATTGACCATTTAAATTTGCAACACAATAGCTGTGACATGTTTGCTGTAAGTCATATTCGACAAATTAGCATAATTGTATTGAAAAATTAAATATAAGCCCTCTAATTTAAATTTCACGTTTGAAATACGTATTAGTATATAGCGAGCTAACCGCCAGAACTCTCCGCTTGACGTCATTGCGCAGACTGGACGAAAATGAAACCGCCTATTGTCATATCTTCTTATTCATTGTATCATGACCAACCACCCGGTATATCTACCTGGCATAAAACCGAGAAAATTTCAGACAAATATATACAGAGTGAGCACCTTATAAAAATACAATTTTGTTTATTTTTGATTTAACTTAGCAATAAATACAAGAAATAATTTTTACATAGCGCAGGCTTAATTCTTACTAAAATTGGGCCCCAATAGATACCGAATAAATGTTGTACGATACAGAAATGAGCAACAAATTGGTGCGTTACTTAATACAGCGGCAACGCAGGAATTCGAAGGGTCGGTGCTTTGTAGCTCAAGTAGAAATAGCCCGTTTCCTTGCAATATCCCACAAACCGTTAGGACTGCATACGCGTTCCGCCTGCCCTTCGAATTCGACCACCGGTAACGTTTTTTTATTTGAAAATTTATTTAATTTATTAGAAACGTGAAGATATTTTTACTCCTAACTTAATTCGATTTTTAAAATTATTTAGTGTTACAATGACGACGAAGGATGTTCTGAGTAAATCCTTTTACAGATTTTGTAGAGTGTTTTTGTAATATATTCTATCATTGCTTTTATAATTTTTTTTACGATTTGCCAATCACCAATATTTACTTGGTTTTACTGATTTTCTTGCCTATTTTGGTCTGGTAACTTAATTATTATCTTACTTCTTTCGAAATTTTGTTTTCGTGTCGGTATTTAGCTTTCTGTGTTGTGCTTACCTAAGATTTCTTAAATGCCGCTGGTTAGCGCTTTGCTAATATAAGTTATGCTTCTCTTGACCCTGCTTACTTTGTAATGTACTTACACGTACTCGCGTCCACTTTTATTTCGTATTGTTCTAATTTAACTTTGCGAATTTTTACGCTTTCCTTCTACTTTACTGTTTTGCAGTACCACTTTCTTCAACTATAACTCTTAACGCTTAATCTAACGTGCAAAAACCTTGTGCAATAATCCCATTTACGGGACTTTACCTGCACTCCCTTTTTGCGCGATATCTATCACCAAATTCCTTCAAACTTCTGGTGATCCCTTAATCTAGTTACCTACAGCTATCAAAAAACAATCAAAAACATGTAAGTACAAATTGCCTGTATATTTGAATAATATTCTAAACACACTCAGGAGAGCCAGGTCAATATTCCATTTTAGGATTTCGGAAACAGTAAGAGATACAAGATCGGTTAAATTAGAAAAAATATGTAAGTTATCATGTGAAATAATAATTTTTAAAAGAAATAATTGGACCCAGTAGTCTTAGTTTTCAAGTTATACGCAAAAAGCGAACCTCTTAGATTTTCGTTAAGCCCATTATTGTTTTACTTAGAATAGAACTACTTTAATATATTTGGGAAAATTTTTAAAGAAGAGTTAAAATCTGTTTTCAGATTTTTATGTGTTTTCGTAATTTTCTAGAAATTGCTACTAATTTTCATCAAGGATAGCTATGACAACGATGAGACAATATTGGTTTCCTCTTTTCACTAATATAAAGTTTGCTTCATATTGTACTGGCTCCAAATTGCGGCGCCATAAATATGAACTGACTCTTATAACGTTTTGTCTTTATTTACTTTTCATTAATCTTTTAATTTCGATTATTAATTTTTAACACATTGGGACGTCATAAATTTGTTAAGATACTCGTTGCGGTGATTTTAATATACTATGAACATTCAATTCAAGTTATTTTAATCTAATTTTAAATTAAAAATTTGCCCTAATTTGTATTAGAATGTCAATAATTCTTATAAGAAATAGCTCTTGAAAATCAGGGGTGGATTCCTTTATCTAGTTTATATGATTTCTGAAAAATTTATGTTTTTATATTCCGAATATCATTCGCATAAGTCACAATAACTTATGTCAACCAAATGTCAAAACAGATTTGAAATTGAAATGACAAATACCGAATCGTTACAATGGTACACAACAATATTAAATCAGTAAATAATTCATTCATAAATAGTTCTCTTTATTGTCTTTATTTCCTTTTATAGTTATGGCTTTAATAAGAAATGACCCACCTTTCACTTGGTCCGCACAAATCTCCAAATGCCAACCAAACCGCTCTTCTCTGCTGACCAATCGACTCTCTCCAGTACCTTCCTGCAATGGATGCTCCACGGACAGACAAGACGTCCTAATCGTCTCACATCAGCAACTCAACCCTTTTTTACAGCACGCAGTCAACAGACCAAACTTGCAGACAGTTACCTGCACCACTGCATTCACCAACCTCCTGGAATGTTCCTCTTTTACCCTGGTGGTCCTACTCTGAAAGTGTCCGTGCACCAAACAGTTTGACGTAAATCAATTTGATTAATGTATTCTGTCAAATGGACTTTACCCATAAAATTGACCCATTACTATTCTCCAATGATTCACTTTTGTAGAGTACTTTTGCTATCCATTAGTTTTTACCACATACTTGCAATCTTCATTAGTTCATGTCTTTACCTATTCTTGTTTATTTTAAATTTCCATTTTAGTTCACTTCGTCGATTTTAATTACTCCCCTTTTTATTATTGAAAACATTTTTATAATAAAAACAGAGTTATTTTCTATATTTTTAATTACACCAAAATCTTTTGCTACATATTTTAAGTTTGTTATTGTCAATAATCGAAACAAATTACATCACCATATCAAACCCTTTTTATACACTTTAGTTTTAATATATTTGATTTAAACTTGCTAAATTTCAATTTTATTTCAATTAAGTATTTGTCATTCGATTCAAACTGCAATTTTTAAATTATTATATTATTTTTGAATCCATCTGTTTTTCAAATAGCTATTTTCCATACAACTATAAATTCTCTTTCACTTTGTAATTACGTAATATCCATTCACATTCGCACCTTACACCTAAATAAATCCAAATTATTTTCAACCATTTTAATCTCTTAATCTTTTCTAAATTTTATTCTAACACACATATAGGAGTGTATATCATTACATAAGTTTTCAAAAATAGCCGAGATGTGTGAAAAAGATGATTTTCTAATAGTGGGTCGTTATTGATTAATAAAAAATAAATTTAAACTTTGTTTTGCCTGTCTTCATATTTTTTTTTCGTATTATAAGAAGTGAATTTACTTTAATTAGTTAATTTTTGTATAAATAACTCCAATAATTTGACTTCCAAAAATACATAACCACTATATCAAACAGAAGCGTTTGAGAAAAATTTCTTGTCCTACGTTTATTCCCTCAAGAATTCAATAGAAAACGTTACAAATGAAATCGGTGCTGGTGTCGAAATTGTTATACTGATGTTAGATTTTATGCTGTGCTATGATGAGCATTCCATTTCTTAAAATGGTAATCATTTGTGAACTGTCCATGTTGCAATATTTAGTATATTGCAGTCTAGAATTAACTTAATTAAAAATTAAATAATTCTGCCAGCTTATGATATGAAATGTAAATATATCTGTGATACGTATCTCGGGTACATGTATCAGATACACTGCCCAACACAAGTACCTGACCGAAACTTTTACTGAATCAAGTCACATACCTATGCAAAAACAATTTTTAAAGGTGAGCTGAAAATTTCCATTTTATTTTTGTATTAGTTTTTCGATTTAGTTTTCCTCTTCTTGTACTTTGGATATTATTTTTACCATTTTAATTATTCTCTATACTTGCTTTTAAGGACACTCTTTTATGAACTATTTACATTACCCCATCTGTAGATCTGCATTGTTTATGAAAAGTTATTACTATGATACACTGCTAATATCAATTAAAAACTTCTTCACAGACTGTACTGAGTTGTTTCATCTTTTTCTATTCATACTTTTAATTTTGGTTATTCTTATGAACTCGGAGCTTATTTAAGAAATATCTTACCTATGGTCTACCATATCTTCTAACTCTTTTCTATCTGCGCCTCGGATATGTAGTCCATTATAACAGAAGCAACAGTATCATTATGTTCTTCCGTTGCCGCTGCTAGTATAGCTTTATGATTTATTTTTACACTATTACCAGAGATAGATCACTTCTCAAACGAGCTATTTGATCTTATTTAAAGCCCTTCTGATTTTCTCATTTATGTATACATTATTTTTAAACGTTTCTTGTTTCCTGGTCTTTATGAATTTCGGTTTAGTTTGAAGATTATTGATGTGAGCGTTCAGTCCATTGTTTGTAAAAATGCTGTTTGGAGGCTTTCTACTGGTCGATTGTATTTTTAAGAGAATTGGGGATGTGGCAATTTTGCGGCCCAATGGAATTTGGTGTTTGCAAAATGGGCTTTATGATTTATTTTTACAATATAACCACGGAAGGATCACTTCTCAGACGAGCTATTTGATCTTATTTAAAGCCATTCTGATTTCGTCATTTATGTATACATTATTTTTAAACGGTTTTTGTTTCCTGGTCCTTATGAAGTTCGATTTGGTTTCGAGATTAGTGATGTGAGTGTTCAGTCCATTGCGGTAATTTGTAGTCATTAGTAAGTGCTTATTCTTTTCTATTTTTACAAATGACTACAACCACTATATTGAATTAAGTACCTGCCTGGTCTGCATTTCAGTAACTAAAATTTGATTAAATTGTTAATAACTGGGTAACAGAAATCACACTCAGGAGATAAGCAAAAATATGATTTGACGTAGGTATTATTACAGTTATGCATTAAAATGTCAAGATCGTGTTTTCTATACATTTTTAGCCCTGAAGCAATTACACCTATCCGTTAGTTTGCTTTTCCAAATCAATACTTGTGTGGTTGCTGTTGAATTACATAAATTATTTGTCAGCTTTTCGAGTACAAAAATATCAATTAATTACTAATGTAACGGTTATTGATTTATTACTAGAGCACTTCGTTGTACCAATCCAGGAGTGATTATCAAAGTAACAAATAGTTCTTCAGGTTGGTATTTATTATTTACGATCTCAACGAATAGCGAGTACGTTCTATAATAATTATCCTTTTGACATCTCCATTGAAATACCGCTTCACTTTCTTTCACCCTATTCATGAAATTTTACTTTTTCAAAAATTATGAACTGTTGACCATTGCCTGCTCTACCCATATTGGGTTTTAATATAATTTTTTAAAAATAGAAAAGGTAGATCAAGAAAGAGGGTATTCTAAGTCCACCGTTATTTACGGCATACATTGACTATATCTATAAAAAATGTCAAAGTGAAAAAAAAATAGTAACATGGGATACTAAAATCTAAACCTAGTGATGACACAAGGTCTATGCCGACCACATATTACTTACGGCAATAACTAAAAACCTACTACAGAGAAATATAGAAGTATTGAAAATCCATCTAGAGCAAAACGGTAGGATCATCAACACCGAAAATAGCAAGGCAATGCACGTTACGAAAGATGACAATGATGAATGAGTAGACGTACGAATAGCTGAACAACAGCTAGAAAACGTACACACGTACTTGGAAGTACTGAATAGCAACGATGGAAGAATAGTGATACAGATTTCAAAAGTTGGTAATTCCGTCCCTGCTAAACTGGCTTTATTGGCCCATAAAATACATTAAACAAATTTGGGGTGGTTATTAACCTTTCAAGAAGCCACCGACAAAAAACTACACGCCCGTCGTCTCCAAGATGAAGAGCTTGAACACCCGCATAATAGTAAGGGTGTTATTCCTGCCTACGCAGAGTTCACGAAACTTTGTGAAAGTGCTAACTGCGCAGAAATCCGGCCAGGGAACTTGTAGTAGGATTTTCTAAAACAGAACCAATTACAGCTTACTATCACATTACATTTTCCCGTTGCGGTGCACCGGCCCCTCGGATTCGCGGAAGACGAACCTCACCCAGTCTTCGAAAGGCTGAAGTAAAGACTTGATGATTTGGGAATCTACTGTGGTGTACCCTAACGGCTGCTAATGCGCTTCCGTTTCAAAAGCCATACCTACACGAAAACGATGTCTGCTATTTCTCTTGGAGTAAAATGGCCCATTCCGAAAATAGTTCTTTTAAAAAATTCAACAGTCTTTCAAACAATTAATTCTGTTTATGACAGCCGCTGAAAATTGATTATCAAAATCATGCTACTTAATTTTAAAAATTCAAGTGTTTACTTTCCAAATATAGGAATAAAGATGCCTTAACACCGTATACCTTTTTAAGGAAGCATTTTGGTGCTCAGGTGTATTAGGTTAACTGCCTTGTTGTGGGCTTAAAGAAGCTTTGGTTAAATTTTTTACACCCAATTATGACCCATCCTGTATAGAACCATATAAGTTCCAACGTTGCTATAAGGGGCAGAGATGTGGGTATTAACAGAAAAACAGAAATTTGAGTTAACATCTATAGAAAAAAAAATATCTAGGGAGCGCAGTACACAAGCCACGGGAGTTCGGAATAGAAGTGCACACGCTGAAGTAGAGCTTACACCAATGGTAAGGGTAAGGCATCTGATACGCATGCCCAATGAACGATACCTGAGAAGAATTTTTGAAATGAGGTATGAAAGAAAAAGTGCTAGGAGAAGACCTATTAGATGGAAACATAACATCCAAGAAACATACAGAGATAGTGGACGGACCATAGAATGAACATGAAGTCTAGTTAGATATAGAAAAATATGTGAACTGTGGTTCAATTCCTCAACACCGTGAGGTGAAATGGGAGAAGAGGAAGTAAAGTACAATTTTCTTCTTCAAATTCTTCCTACATCATTCTTAACTTTCGTGAGTAGCATGACGACCTAGTGCATTTGATGTTGGATATTAGTATATGGCTCTTTACGTCTTGTTTAGGTACTTCTCTTTTTCTCTATTTCTATCAAACATTTTCTTTTGTAAATAGAGGTGTATGCCGATAACCGTCATTGGCAAAATTTAAATTACACGCATCGATATTTGGTGTTTTTTAGTTGCACCAGTAATGTCTTCATTCCCGAAAATTTGAAGCAAAGAAATGTACCGACTATGGTAATATTAGTTTAATGAGTCAAGTTTTGAAGATACTTATATGTCTCTCCAAGGAAGGATATATAGAAGAAACAGGAGAAACTCAATTTAGATTCCGCTAGGGTTTAGGCACTAAAAAAGCCTTATTCAAAGAAATAGAGATGTCAATTATGAAGTCCTTTTAGGGTTCATAGACACTGAAAAGGCATTAAGTTAAAAATATCAAAGTGGTAGAAATACTTGAGGCTACAGGAATAGATGATAAAGATCTGCGTGTCATATTAAACCTGTACTAGCAACAGAAGGTTGTGTGCATGTAGGATAAAGAATAAAGGAAGATGTTAAATCCCAAAAAATAGTTTGACAGGGGTGTATTTTATCACCGTTTACTTTCAACATACTCGAAAAGAATCTTCAATGAGGCCCTTATCAACGTAGAGAAAGTGATTAAGACCAACTAAATTCTATCCTATAATTGTTGTTATGCAGACGTTTCCGTAATAATAACAGACAGACTTAAAGGGTTGCAAGAGCTTTTCAACAAGATAATAGAGGTTTGCAAACAATACGGACTAAAACTTAACAACACGAAGACCAAATATATGATCGTAAGCAAGAACCCAACTACGGATACAGGTATCTCTGCAATGAAACCCGCCTGGAAAGAACAAATAAAATAATATACCTAGGAACTGTAGTAGACGATTGCTGGGACTACTCATTAGAAGTAAGGTGTCGTATTGAAAAAACCAAACCTGCTTCCACTTGCATGAACAAGATGCCTTTTAGTCATTATCTTAACATTGAGCTTCGAATCAGAATGTTCGTTATGATGAAGCATGGACACCGACGAAAGCTACCAGCAAGAAACTGAAAATGAAATGCGGACATACAGATGCATGCTTCGTATAAGTTTTTGGACAGATAGAGTACGAAATAAAACTGTTCTTGAAAGATTAAAGAAAGAACGAGTAATTATCAAAAACGATAAAAATACGAGGGCTATCGTACTTCGAACATATTGTGCGACCACTTAAAACATATATTTTCCAACTCATAATACATGGAAAAGTTGAAGGAAAGAAAGTCACAGGAATACGCCGAAGATCCTGACTAAAGAGCCTGCGTCCATGGTTTGGATAAAAAACTCAGTCACTTTTTAGGGCGGTTGCCAATAGAGGCATAATAGCCAACATGATCGCCAACGTCCGCTAATGGATACAAATAAGGTCCCGAGTGGTGTAGCTTGAACAAGCGTCCACGTTCGATCAGCAGAGTTAAGCAACGCTGTCTCTGGTCAGAACTTGGATGGGAGTTCCATGGCTGCATCTCTCGGCGCCTCGTGGTACGGCTATCACGGAAAAAAGTTGGTCCCGGCGGTCATACAACATCATGACAGTCGTTAGTGGGGTTGGAAGTCCTCATAACTGCACAGCGACGCCTATAATTGGCCTAACGGCTGTTGGCTAAGTGCGAATTAAATAAATAAATAAATAAATAAAACACGCGTAGAAGAAGTAATTTTAACGAGACAAAGTCGAAGTTGTAAACGTAACGAGTCTTGTATTTCAAACTACGCAGAAGTAGTTGCATATTCTTCTAAATATTGATGTTGTATCCATTTTCAATGCTGCGCAATAGTATATTTGGAAATAATTTTTCAAGATCAACAAATCGTAGGCAGAGCAGCGTCTTGTCCTTATCTCTAGATATTCTTTTATTTGAGCTACTCCAGCTGAATAGAGACTAGTTTTAACTAACTAAATCTCCTTTAAAAACCCGGCGGATATTCATCTCTATAGTACATTTTCCTGCATTTCTATTGTATTGCGATTTAAAATTCTTCGAATTTAGCTTAGCAAGTCCATATAGTTGAAGATGCTTCCTTTTAGTTTGCCAGCACAAAAGAGCAGCAGAATGTCTGTGTTTGTAATTGAACAAACGGTCTTCGTGCCTTGCGAACGTGCATCGCTTTATAAAAGCATCGCGCAACATCCTTCTTCAGTTATACAATCAGATCTAACATTTAATTATCCTCGGCCTGAAAATAAGAACAGGAAACTTCGTAGATTCATAAAAAAGCATGACAAACATCGTATACATAAATTTAAAAAGTACAATAAAGTGATCATTAATAAAACGCGATTTCAGCTTTCATTTTTTTTTCAAAGTAGGTTAATGTTGTATACATGCTTTGGTAAACAGTATAGATTGCTGTGATTGATTCGCCCAGATTTTATATTTACTCGGAAAAAGATCCCGTTTGCATTTATACATTCCGTATATGTATTTGGCACCTAGCGCAATTTCAATGGTCAATTCGAATTTTAAACCAATCAGATTACAAGTGCGAAATCTATGTACGAAATGTAAATCAGTGTCAAATTCACATACAGAATGTAACAGTTATAGGCGTGCACGGTTGATACGGCGTGCAAGGCGCGACGCGACTATTTGCATACTGTTTAGTTTGTCGGTCAGTTTCTCATCGTCATAGATGCTGCAGCAACTAATTCACCATCTCACTATAAAGATTTTGAAATAGCCCTTCCTTTTACAACTATCAACAACCAGTGGCATTGTAACCGATAGCGATTAAATTATACCTCAACAAAATAATTTAGTCCCTACAGATGCCAATAACAGTGAAGGGGAAGAAAAACTTTCAGGTGTTGAAATAGTTTCAAGTACTGAGGATTACATGAATTTTCAGAATGTCGTCGATTTATTGCTCATCAAAAATGGCGAATTTGGCACCAGCACTTCAACCATCAAAATGTTTTGCCAATGATTAAAGCAGGTGAAGACAAGTACAGTTTGGGAAAGTTTGTTGTGCACTACTGAGAGCTCATGTACCCAGCGCTACAGACAAAAATCCAGCATCAAAGCTCAAAGCTCAGCCTACAGCATTAAATAGAAGCAAAGTCGGCATGACAAGGAGAAGGAGGAAAAGGCCCTTGGGTCTTCCCGCAAGTGGGCAACCTGCCTAGGAAAGACTTAGAAGAAACATAATCTATCACAAAATGTTAAAAAGGACTCAACCAAATGCAAATAAACATGGCTCATCGCACTAAACCTATCACTCGTATATTATCTGTTTTTTGTTTGTTTTTATTTTATGTAATAAACAAATTATTTGCACTTTAGCTTTTGTAGCATATTTTCCTTACCCAAGAGTACAAGGCACCTAAACTCGGAAAAATATAGGTGTTGTATTCTCGTTTTTTGCTGGAATTTCGGGCCCGCGTAGCTGTTACATTCTGTATGTGAATTTGGCACTGATTTACATTGCGTACATAAATTTAGCACTTGTAATCTGATTAGTTTAAAATTTCGAATCTGACCAAGTTGCGCTAGGTGCCAAATACATATACGGAATGTATAAATGCATCCCGTTTTAATATAAATTAAACATGCCTACCTAGAAAGAACCTCTATGTAGTGAAGTTAATTATACATAGTTGCGGGGAAGCTTTTGAATACTTCATGTACAAGATCAATATACACAGATACGGCAGTTCACCCTTTTAACAATTTATTAAATCGAACCGAAAACAGATGTTGACCTATAATTACCTTTCAAACGATACCATACGTCCGGAATAATCATAGGGTTTGTGTTATTACCAAAACTTCTGTATGTCAGTGACACCTGCCCAAGTTTGTATCTATTCGATCGCTATGGTTGAAATGCTGTACGCTCTCGTGTTCAATTTTATTTTTCAATTACGTGGCAGTCGTTTCTAATGCTTTGAAATTATGTAGAATTTTCATTTTCATTAGTTTGGCTGGTATTTCCGAAAAGATAATAGTTGAACTTGAAAAGTATCCGTAAGTAGTTGATGGAACCACACGTCGGTTGCAAAACCAAATTCGGTGTGGAATCTGCTCAACATGTTATTAATTACTATACTCATAACGCTATAATATATTGGGTGATCGTCAGAAAAGCTCCACTTGGAATTTAGCGACGTCAACGCAAACGGGATCGAAAAAGCTGCTGTAAAAATCTACGGCGTGGATGGGTATCCGGTTTAGGGGCGAAAATGCCATCAAAGTGGCGATTTTCACATTTTCCAATATTGAAAAATCGTCGACATTTTTTTATTTATATGGCCACATGTTGGTATCAATGTGTAGCAGGTCAGTAGCGTATCCCTAAATGGATATAAATAAATGTTTTTTTTAAATTTCAATTATGAATTGGTAAAAACGTGTAAAGGAGTTTACACAAAGCTTTCCTTGCAACAGCGCACTACAGAGAGTTAAAAATATATTAACTTTTCGAATAATATTGAAACAATAAAATTAAACACTTGGTAATGCTAATTACATCAATTTAAAAATAAAAAAATATTGGAGGCGATTCCAACTTAGCTCGATTTCACCGCTTGGAAGAACCCCGATCACTAGACCCATTCGATAACTACGGGGGACCTCTTAGTTTTTGTTGCGGCTGCATTATATAGGACGTGCTGAGATTTACGCATTTTCATACTTTTTACGACATTTACTCTGTATCTTTTGGGTCCTATTTTCTTCAACAGTAAAATAATCTCTGAAACTTCTTTGTGGCGTGAATTCATAATTCATTTTCTTATATGGGTATTTCGCCACTCTGCAAATTAAAATATTAAATAACGAAAATATTAACAACGAACGTTTCGAGGGACAATCTGCCCTCGTTATCAACGAATAACAATTAAAACTAACAAGAACTTATCTTTTTTTCACTGGAAGAAAAAACGACCAACCTCCAATGAATTTTCTGACATTGACGTTTGTTGATACCTGTACCTACTTGATCTCATCTTTAAGAATCGATAGCCAACTATTGTCTAAAAATATTGAGAAAGACGACACGCATTTTTCTTCGTTAAGTAAAATGTATGCCGTTTCCTTAATTTTTCGTCAGAAAATTCATTGTAGGTTGGTCGTTTTTTCTTCCAGTGAAAAAAAGATAAGTTCTTGTTAGTTTTAATTGTTATTCGTTGATAACGAGGGCAGATTGTCCCTCGAAACGTTCGTTGTTAATATTTTCGTTATTTAATATTTTAATTTGCAGAGTGGCGAAATACCCATATAAGAAAATGAATTCAACAGTAAAAATATAACCTATGTGCCAAAGATTACTTTTATCTATTCCTGAATTTAAGCAAATATTGAAAATATTTTATTTTTTTAAGACGATCACCTTGTATATATTTGATCGAAAGTATATTCGGTTTTAAGCCAGATAGACATATTACATGCTGAATATCGTCTTCCTTTAACAAATAGTCTTTGAGCTTTAGAGTCAACAGACGGACAGACGGAATAAAAAAAAAGTTTTCCCAATTCCATCTGTCTGTTTCTCCGTCTGTATCTCCATTTGCCTGTTGTCACTATAACTCCCAAACTATATTTTGCATGCTGATTAGATGTCTACCTTGCTCGAAACCGAATATACTTTCAGTAAAATATATATATATAGGGTGAGCACCTTAAAAAATAAAGATCTCTGCATTTATGCTGTAACTCAGTAACTATTAGTTAAATAACAGTAATATTTCGCAGGTGTTTACTTTCAACGAAAACAGGCGTATTTTGTACTCAGCAGGTACAGGGTGAACACCTTACATCTGTCGTACAGTCACCGCGTCGTTTATAACTTCATCGTAGGTGAATATAATACTGGGAATTTTGTGAACCAGTGGTTAAAGCGTCTGGCGAGTTCGAATACCAGAGTTTTTCATTTGCAAATTGATGTAATGTGCATTATTAGATGTCTTCTTTTACTGCTTTAGTATTATTAGCCACGTTAACATATTTGTACTTATTTTGTGACCGCAAAATGAGACCCGGCGAGTGAAGTTCCATGTAAACCACTTTACAATTTTTTTCCTTTTATATTTCCAATCTTTCTAGTTGACTTTCACTTGCATTCTGAATAAAACAGCTTTTTCGAAAATCAAGTTGTAATGGTCATTTCCTTTATTTTCTTAAGAACTTGCCTACGCTGGAAGCCGTATTGATTATGTGAATTTGAAGTGTCTTTGATTAATTGGGTTTTAGATGCCTTTAAATATTTTTTTTTGACGGCGATATTATTTTAATATGAGAATCGATAAAAAATTATTAAAATTTTTTAACTGTTTTACAGGTGATAACTAATGCAATACAAAGGATTTCGAACAAATGTTATTAAAGGAAGAACTAGACACAGCTAATACTAAATGACGAATGTAATGTAGGTTCTTAACGGATATAAAATGTTACCATGATTTTGCCTATTTCTGTATTTTCTGCTTTTTATTTACATGCGTTCTTAAAAGCAAGGGTTTTATTTTATCACTTTATTGTTATGCTATTGACACAGAGGTAAAAAAATAAGACTAATAGGATTAAAAGATTATTGTAATTAAAAATTATAAAGGTCAATTTAGAAGTGAATTGGATACTAAAATAATTAAGATGCATTTAGTAAAAAAATAAAATAGAATTTATAATTTAATAAAATGAAGCTGACTGAGAAAGAGGTGGATTCTAACTTACTTTATTATCTAAAATAAAATTGGAAATTGATGACAAATACTTTTTCGATATAGAATACTGAACATAGTGGGTGTTAATCAAATAATAAAACTTTTATAGCGTGTTGGATTGAAAAATAAGCTAGATCGTTAAGGAGTTTGTTTTTTATTGATATATAAAAATTTTGAAACGGAAATATGTAACCGATTTGTGTAATAGGAAAGTAATAAATAAGCAATTTTAAAAAGTTTAAGTATGTTTGGTGTATAAAAGGGTTTCAGTTAAAGATAAAATTCGCGTGGTGTACAAGAAATAAAATGAAATGTTAAAAGTAGGAAGGTGAGCAGACTAAAATGGAGGAAGATAAAGAATATGGTGAGAATACTAAACTAAAGTAGTTCTAATCTACAAAACCAAATTAAAAAATACTGAATTAAGTTTATTGTGGGATTACATTTGGCGTTTTGCATCGATTGAATTGGTTTACAACAAGCAATTTACAAGGGAAGATAATTGTAAGGAAGCCGTTGGCAGAGGGAGCATGTTTATGGGGCTTGTCAAATGAGGTCTGGTAGCTTGTCTCTGGTCGGGATTCTTGGTGCTGAGCTGTAACGTACTTCAAAGGAGTAATTTGGATTGAATATTAAAGAAAAACAACTATAACTGGGGTCTGTGTGGATCTGTGCTGTGATGGGGCTGTGTAGGTTGATTCTTGGGGCAAACTAGTTTCCTGGGTTAATTCAAATCCTGATTCTGGATATTTTGGGAAGTTTGGCTGTCAGTTGAGGTATTCATCGTGGTTTTGAGTAGAGCAGTGGTGGTGTGATTGGTTGCAGAGCTGGATGAATTGGTTTCATCAAAGAAGCGTGCTCAATTCAATAAAAGGTAAATGAATCCAGATATTATATAAAAACTTAAATAAAATAGAGATTAAAGTGAATTAAATTAATTAAGAGAGTGCTTACTATTTAAGATTGTCGTGTAACCAATATAACGATGAAGAATTTGTTATTGAATTTTCAAAAACTATTTTGACGTAACATTTACAGAAGTTTAGAGTTGTCATAATTAAAATAGGAACATCAAATTTCAGAATAAGCAATCTAGATAAAAGGAATCCACTATGATTTTCAGTCAAGTGCATCTACAGAAGCTAGCAGAATTAATTTTAAATATTCAAAATAAATAAAAAGGCAATTTAATCAATTAATATTTAATTATAAACATAAACTTATAGGCAAAATAACGTGGAACTTTAACCTTATCATTATATAAATTGTGGATTTCCGTGTATGTCAGGTTCTTTTTTCTACACAGTAGCAATAAATCAGCTGAACCTTTCAAAATCAGAATTATGGTAAGATACTTTGATTTCATAGTTTTTTCATGATAATCAACGCTCACTCTATTTTGCCAGAACTGAAATGTGAATATCTAAAGGCTAATGTTATTTGTAGCCGATTTATTTTTATTATAGAAGGCTTAATTCCAAACATCGAAATATCTAGCATAAATTCCTATTTTTTATGACTCACAGACATGTAGTACTGAAACACGAGCTAAGCGTAGCAGCGATGGAATTAAATCTCCATGAATTCTCTTCCCCACGCCGCTTTATTACCGTAGCACATTCCGAACTTAAGATGCAAGAAGTAACTGCAAGCTACGAGCGCTTCCGGGAATTGACGGGAAAAATTAAACTGTAGGTGGTGTTGCCCGGAATGATTTATATCTAAGATGAGATTAAGATAACATCTAGCATCACTTACGGGAAAAGATAATTAGCTGATAACGGCTTTTCATCTGGAAGCCTTTTTGGAATAAATTTCGGCTAGCAGCGTGCAGCGATGGTTACAAATTGGGATGAGCAATTCGTCGGGGGGAACGTCTGAAAATTATGAAAATCAATGGGACGAAAATGGTGGAGTGGCAGCAGAATTAATTCCTGTTTTAGACTTCCGAGAGGTTTGTATATAGAAAACCGCTAATGAGCTAACAAGGCGGTATATCAAAGTTGTCTTATTTCTGCGGAAATCTACATGAAGCCAAAAAGTTGAAAGTGCGCTTCACGCAGAACAGCTTAAAGCTCACATAAAAATGTTATGTCATCTCGCACTGGCAGTGTAGATAAAAGGCCAGGAAGTCGGGGATATAAAGTAGGCTTTTGCGACAGATTCGGTCTAAGTTTTGAATTAGTTGTTACTGAAAAGCAATTCCGGCTTTATGAGCAACTCGATGTTCTCTTTATAGCCGCTTTTATTACGCAAAGATCAGATACGAACTACTTAATTATTAAACGCTTTATATGCCCCTAAAAAATTCCTACTTTATCCATATTTTAACCAAAACGCCGTATTACGGTTATCGCAGTTTTCATCTCGGCTGCGCACTTACGTAAAATATCCGATTACGGGGGACTTTTTCACAATACATTCACATTTATGCATCGCAAATTATGTGTGAATAGGAGTCACGCTTTCTCTTTATGTGCCCTCGCCACACAACCTACAGCAAAATTGCTGTCAGAATGTACGCAAAACTCTGGATTTTTCTTTAATGCTCTCCTAATGCCCCTTACTTTTCATAGGCAGCCTGTAATTATTTCTAAAACCGAAGCTCTCCAAACAGAAACATTTCGCGGTGCTCTCGTATAAAGAAGTCAGAGTGATTGATAGCCGGTTTTAAAATTACCGAAACGCATCAGCGGCTGGAGAATAGTAAGGTGTGTCTCCGTTCGCTACAATACAACAATGGTGCTTGAATATCAATAAAAGAACATAAGTAATTATCCGTCATTAGTATTAATTCGTCTTCTCCTTTATTTTAGCTCAGACTCCCTGCTGTTTTTTCAAGGCTAACGAGGGATCGATCTCCGGGCAGAAAGCGACGCAAAATCATTTTTCGAAGACCTTAATATTTAAATTAACGGTTATTTAGGAGATTAGCTCCACCACTGGTGTCGATTTTTAAATGTCAAGCGATTTTGGTAGGAACTGACGCATTGCCTCCCACTGATCATTAGAACTATTAAAACTATTAGGGGTCCGAATCAATTAGGGAAAACTTTCGGAAGCGCCAAAAATGAGAGCTGGACAGGAAACAACCTTAAAACCTACAGCCTGAACGTGAGCTTGCAACATACGGCAAAATACATGTTTCACTACAGAAAGCAACTGACACCATCCAAATCCTACTTTCAATTGTGTATTATAATTTAGAAAATGCATTGAGTTGTTAAGAACATATAATATCAAACATTGCAATGTTTCATAATGTTTTAAGGTCAAGTGTGCGCCACAAGAAATGCGCTCAGTCATACTATATTTAATACTTTTCACAACAATTACTTAATTCTTAACATCGGTAAATAAACAAAAACCTCACCACAATAAATACAAAAATATATGATGATTTCTAAACACCCCGCAGTAATCTGTACAGGGTGGGCAAATTTCGATGTGTTCATAAGGGATTTATCTAACTATAGGAGATACGAACAATGTACCCCCATCCTTGATATTTTTGTTAGAAAAGCTTAATAGCAAAAGACTATCGTTTTCGAGATATAAACAAAAACTCGATTCTTCCATTCTTCGTTTTGTTGTGGCTATGGTGATTCAAATTAAGTGGGCACCATTGCTATTTTTGTTATTATTAATTTTACAAAGTAGGTTAAATTAGCAAACTAGTAGTGTTTTTGGCGCTGATTAATATGCAATTAATTAAAAAACAATCGAATAACGAGTTTGCGACAAAATTGAAAACTTTTTGTTTTTTTTAATGGAACACCCTACATATTGCAATAGCTCACCAGGTAAACTATGCCTTAATTCATGTAATGTCTTAAGTATCAAATGATAACTGCTTTTAAATCGAGAGCTCTTATTTTTAGGGTAGGTTCATCAAAAGCTAGTTTGCAATCAATGATACTTAACGTCAAACTTGACTTGCAAAATTAATCTAACCAGGTAAACTGACAACTGCATCTCACATCGACACTCACTACCATTCAAATCACCTATGTAAGTACTAACTAAACTTTATGTTATCACTTTCAAAATTGACAGTTATTCAAAATGCTTTTTCAACTTATCTTAACACACCTTAATAGCTGATCATGCTTTCACTGCAAACAACAATCACTACTAGATCATGTCATCAATAGACTGCAGCACTCAATGTCCAATTCACCAACAGCAACCTCTTTGATGGTCCGTGACTCCTTTCAACTAGTCTTGACCTGTCAAACCAACTGCCTAGATCCCTAATTCCAGTTCTAGCTCCTCCTGGATGTCACCGTCACACGATCTACCTCCTGGTAACCTCCTTCTGGCTCCGTCCGGTCAAATCAACTCTCTTGGTTCCAAAATCCTGTCCTGGTTACTCCTGGATGTCACTGTTCCTGCCGGATGCCACGGCTCCTTCTAGATGTCACCGTCACACGATCCAAGTCCTGATAATTTTCTATTCTTTTATAAATTCCAATTGTAACTTTAACAGTATTAAATGATTCACAATGAAAAGAACCCTTGTATCTTTTACTTTCATTATGTATGTTCAAAACTGTATACCCATCAAGATTCAATTATTATAACTGTCCAACTTTATTAGTTCATTTTAAATATTTCTTTCATATGCTTTAATTTCCTGCAACATGTATCATAACAATATATTTCAAAAACTTGAAATAGAAATTAATTTGTGAAATAAAAGTCTTAATACATTATTGTCTTAAAATGAATATTAAAGAACTTAGGGGAGATTTTAGTTTACCTATATCAACGGGCGTATGTCAGTTGGACCGCGAACCCAAAGGTAATCCGATCATTATGAAACCTGGGGATTAGCATGACCAGTCAGTTGGACCACGCTGCTACCCAAGGTATTAAGAATTAGGATAACGTGTTAATGGTCTTTTAATGCACTTTTAGGAGAAGTAGTTGTAATTAGCATAGTGGGATGTAAGATGTAATTGGTAGTTCTTCTTTGGGGGCGGGCTTGTGGGTAGTACACACAAAAATTATTTTTTAATGTCTACTAGTTTCTGCTAAACAGTGAAAAAGTAAAGTTGTGAAAACATGGAAAACGAAATCGCACAGTCGATGTTTAGTGAAAAGGGCTGTAAACTATTAGTGGTGAACAATTATAAATTTTCGAAAGCTCACGTTTCCAAATGTGGGAAAATACGCTGGAGATGCTGCATCCGCAGATGTGCAGCAATAATTTACACCAATATGGTGGATGAAAACAAATTAATCGAGAAAAGTGAATGTCACAATCATGATGTAGATAACAATATTGCAAGACAAGTACTCAGCAATTCTATAAAAAGAAAGGCTGTAGAGAACATTACTGAAAAACCGTCCAAATTAATTCACTTGGAATTACAAACAAACGGAGCCAGTGCTGAAATTGGAACCAACGACGTTGATTGCATCAGAAGAAACCTATATGTAGCTCGACGAAGAATTATACCTTCGCTACCGAAAAAAAAGAAGATGTCTATAGTGCAGTGCAAAATATTAATTTAAAAACCAGTAAACTAGAAGACTTTGTGTTAAGTGTAAATCAAGCTAAAGAAATCATTGTGTTTTCCTGCTAGAGCAATTTACGTTTCTTGTGTTCACTAGATACAATTTATATGGACTGTACCTTTCAATTCTCAAGCAAGTTTTTTTATCAAATGTTTAGAGTACATGGTTTTAAGAACGGTCACTATGTACCGTTAGTTTTTGCCCTACTGACAAATAAAAAATGTAATACTTATTTAATTTTTTTTAAAACTGTTTAACAAAAATGTCATGAAGTTGGATTAGTACTAAATCCTACAGAAATCGTAATTGATTTTGAACTTTCAATACATAAAGCATCTCGTCCAATGTGGCTAAGTGTTAGAGTTGTTGGCAGTAAATTTCATTTATTGTCAATCCTGGTATCGTAAAATTCAGGCTCTTAATTTGGTATAATAATAAAGATTCTGCTATTGGCAATCATTTAAAAGTGTATTTTGGAATGCAGTGTTTAGAACCTACAGACGCAGTCGATTTTTTCAATACCGAATTGTATTAGTTAATGCCCAATGATAGTGGAGTTGTAGAGTTTCGACGATATTTGTATGATAATTACATAAGCGACAACGCATTGTTTCCACCCACAATATGGGCCTGCAAATCAAATTTCATATACAGAACAACAAACGCATGTCAATCTTTTCACTCGAGATTCAATTCGAGTTTTTATAGCAGCCATCCAAACATATTTCAATTTACAAATGTTTTGTTAAATTTTCAGACTGAAATTTATGTAAAAATTAAAAGTGCAAATGTTGGTATTAAAAAATGAGGAACGAAACTTCTAAAAAACAAAATTATATTAATGATAAAATTGTGCAATATAATCAGAAGACGGTGTCGAGGTTCAGTTTTGTGAAATCAGTTAGTTCTAAGTTTTTACCTAATTCTTAATAATTATAACATGTATCGTTTGCTATAACATGTATCGTTTGTAGCTTTATTTTAAGAAATAAAATTTACAATAAACTGTAGTCTTCTTGTAATCTATTAATCTCATAATCCCTTCGACCGGCATTCGTGGTCCAACTGACCTATACGAAATGCGGGCTACTTGCCTTCGTGGTCCAACTGACAAACGCAGATATCAAGAATACACCGTAAATACGAAAAATTCATAGAAAGCTGCTACTAAAAACAAACACAATAACGTAAACATCAGAACTGTCAAAATCAATTTGTGGTACTTTCGGTTGTCGAAAGTAATTAGTGTTGTTTATTTATTTCGATTAAAAACTTAAAACAAGCCTGCAATGGATTTTTACAGTAGAATAATGTATTTATCTATAAACTAAAACTTGCGATAACTTCTTTAGTATTCATTTTAAGACAATAGTGTATTAAGACTTTTATATCACAAATTCATTTTTATTTTAAGTTTAAAAAATAGACAGGGTATTTTATTTAAAAAAAATATATTTTTTTTAATTTTGTCGTCAACGAGTTATTCGATTGTTTTTTTATTAATTGTATATTGATCAGCACTGAAAATGCTACTAGTTTGCTAATTTAACCTACTTTGTAAAATCAATAATAACAAAGATAGCAATGGTGCGCCCTTAATTTGAATCACCCTGTATTTCACTTATTAGTGAAAATAAAGAAAAGTAATATCTACGTTTTTGGCACTCTTTCTCATGAGAATGCAGTAACGTACCTAGTAAATTTTGCAAAAAAGTATTGACATTCGGTCGTACCATAGAGATTTTTTAAAAATTGAACCCATAGTTGAATGTGGCATCATGAACAAGAGGATTTTTTCCCATTCCAGTAATGTATATCATGTGGGATCGATTTATTAATTTTCACTACTTTATAGCAAGAATTCACAATTTTCAAAGTAGTTTCTAATACTCCATCGTTTTCCAGTAGAAAGTTGTGTCGCTGCTTCTGTAATTCTACTGTAGTTCTAATCCACAGTTACAAATCGTATTGAAAAAAATATATATTTAAATATTTATTTGCCTTGTTGCTTACCAGCTACTCAATTCAGAAGAAAACTCTTATCTTTGAGTGTTCCCAGTCGACATTACGGAGAAGTTTTGAAAATCGACTACACTAAATACCCCACGCTTCCATCCCAATAAAAGCAATCCGTTTACAATTACTATCGTAAACATATACAGTTATCGACAAAAAGTCGGCATAAAATGTAAACACAAATTATTTAGAGTTTTTTGGAAAATCAAACCCTGCCGATAAGAGGGGGTTGAAAAAAAATACAAATGGGTCAAGTAAAGTTGTAACTTGACTTCCGTTATTTCTGAAACTTTACATATTTAAGCAGTATTGTTTAATTGTTATTAAGTTTGTTTATGTGACAGATAAAGTTGTCATCAATAATTAATCTTTACTGTCACCTATGTTTGACTATAAATTTTATTATTTTTACCTTGTTATTTGAAAAATTTTAAATCGCCAGGGCTCATCAGTATTCTAATATCGAATTAGTTGACATAATAATAATAATAATAATAGGGTTTTATTTTCCATTCCAAAATAATATAAATAAACATACAAATTCAAACCAGAAAACGGGAAAGCAATACATACATACCAAAAATTAAATAAGTACATACCAAAAATTAAATAACTTATATATAACGAGAAATGGAAAATACGATGGTGATCAGATGGCTTCCTATAAGAAGGAAACCCCTGCTCTACCCCACCACCGTAAAAAAAAAAAACTGTAGTGGATGTAACAACAACATTTTTATGTTGTGGTCGCAGGTAATCCGAAAGTGAAAGAGATGCATACCACTACATTAAAACTAAAATCATATTTAAAATTAAAATTAAGTAAAAATAAAAATAAAATACTGAGCAGCACAACGTAAACGAGAATTAAAAACAATTTAATGATTCAAGGAAAGCTCGAGAAGCACACACAAATGACAAACAGGTAAGTATTAAAAAGAGTGAAAAATAAAACGTTACATGATTAAATAGAGAACACTGGCGACATGGTAGATCTATTTAAGATTTCATAAATTTTTTCAATTTATTTTTGAAAGAGTTTAAGGACAAACTTTTAAAGTTTGGTGGTAAAGCATTATATACCTTCGCTATATTATAGGTAAACGAACGCTTAAAACTTTCTTTGCGGTGTAAAGCAATGCTTAGCAAGCCTCTATGTCTCAGATTCAAATTATGGACGTCAGTGCGATAACGAATTTTATCATAGAGGTATGGAGGCGACTTGAACAATATAACCTTATGAAAAAATACTGCAGCATGTAAAAAGCGTAGTTCTTCCATGTTTAACCAGTTGGTCTCTCTTATTTTGTGGGAAATATGTTGTCGACGACGAATGCTGTGTATCAGCCGTAAACAAGAGTTTTGAACTAACTGAATTTTTTTTAGATGTTGCCTTATCGATACATGAACCATACAGTACGTCACAATAGCTAAAGTGTGACAAGACTAACGATTCACATAACAGCCTTTTGACATCTCTGCTCAAGGCATGCCTGTTACTGTACAGAAGTTTTAAATTGCAATATGCTTTACGTATACAGGAGCTGACATGTTCTCGAAACCTAAAGTTATGGTCAAGTATGACGCCTAAATTTTTTACCGAATCTTTGCAAGGGATAGACTCACCGTTAATTTTTACTTGAAAATCACTTAAAATTGTTGATTTAGAGTTTGAACTACCGAATACCATAAAATTAGATTTAGAAGAGTTAATATTAAGCGAATGTAGGGTTGCCAAGCCTGCCAGCCTATTTAAATCATCATTAACAGCAACACAAGCAGCCTGCGATTCGTAAGGCTTGAATGACATGTAGATCTGCGTATCATCTGCATATTGATGAAATTGACAACGATTTAAAGAATAATTACATAAATTACTAGAGTATAATGTGAACAGGAGAGGGCCTAGTATGGATCCCTGAGGAACACCGAATCTCACTCTACATGAATCTGAACGCCTGCCATCCAATAGAACGCATTGCTGACGATCATTCAAGTAAGCTTTAAATAAATTTAAAGCTTCTTCGCCAAATCCGTAGTAACGAAGTACAGCATAAAGTATTTCATGACTGATGGTATCGAAAGCCTTCGAGAAGTCAAGTAGAACCAACACTGTGATTTGACCATCGTCAGATGCTTTCAAAATGTCGTCAGTTATGTTTAAAAGTGCAGAACAACAACTGTAGTTACGACGAAAACCTGACTGATAATTTGGCATCAACAAATTATTTTCTAAATAGTCACGAGTTTGAAGTTCAATTACTTTCTCTAAGACTTTCGATAAAACAGGTAGTATGCTGATAGGTCTTAAATCTTTTAAGTCTTGCGGATTACTGGTTTTGGGTATTGGAATAATATTAGAAATTTTCCAAGCATCCGGAAATGTACAATTTAATAAACAAAAATTTATAATATGAGTTATCACTGGTATTAAAAATGGGCAACATAGGTGTATCATAGTAATATTAATATTGTCATTACCAGAAGCTTTAGATTTGATGGAATAGATAATTTTAGTAATATCATCTTCAGAAGCAACAGTAAAACAAAATTTAGATGTTAAATTTGGTTTAGTATTTTTATACATTTCCAAGACCTCCACACTAGGCACCTCCACCCCCTGAATTAAATTAAAATATGAATTAATAGCATTAACGTCTTTAAGATGTTCAGGAATAGTCTGATTTTTTTTCTTTGAATGTATACCACAACGTTGTAAGTCATTCCAAAATCTTTTAGGACTGCTGTGGGTTAATGTATGAGTCAAATATGCTTTTTTTTCATTTCTGATAGCATTGGTAGTTAGATTTCGGAGAGACTTATAGTAGCTCCATTGATCTTGTTTCTGGTATTTTTTGAAACGTTTAAAGGCAGCATCTCTTAGACTCATCATTAATCTAACTGTATCAGTCAGCCAAGGGGCTTTTGATTTTCTAAATACAGAAGTTTTAAAAGGAGCAAAGATGTCAAACAAGGCTATCACGTTATTGCTGAAATAATCAACCTTAGCGTTTATATTATTTAAGTTGTAAATAATATCCCAATTGATAGATTGAAGATAAGTTGTAAAACTATCAAGATCAAACTTTGTGAAGTCCCTGAGAGTTCGTGTGATAGGCGAGGGTTTATTTATTTCAGCAAAAATCTTACAGAATACTAGTTCATGGTCAGAATAAGAACTTATGTGTTTAGTACCCGACGCAACAATTAAATCTGAATTGCTAACAAAAATGTGATCCAAAAGTGTTTGAGATTTAGATGTTATTCGAGTAGGTTCTTTAATTAACTGAGTAAATCCAAAACTCTCCAACATGCAAATGTACTGTTCACTTTCTGTGTTATCAGGCTGCATAAGGTCAATGTTAAAATCGCCAGCGCATACAACGTTATCGTATAAAGGCAAAAAGTTACTACAATTGACTTCGAAGTTATCAATAAGAGCTCGATATTTACTTTTATGCGGTAAATAGATTGTGCCGAATAAAAATTTTTGTTTATTAAAATTAAATTCAACCCACAGTTGCTCAAAATTTGAATCCTCTATAACATACACTTGCTTAATATTTAAAAACGATTTTGCATATAATGCTACACCACCCCCAAAACTAGGACGGTCTTTACGTAAAAAGTTATATTCTGGAATGCTAACTATACTATTCGCTACATTGTCACTTAAAAATGTTTCTGTTATAGATATTATATCATAGTTGTTGAGTAAAACATGTTCGCGTAGTAAATGAAAATCATCCGTTAAAGATTGTGCATTTATGTGTGCAATACTCAAACCACTCATACAAATCAAATACAAATAAACTTAAATTAAAAATTGTAATAAAAAAGAATTAATATGTATTCCAAGTTTCAAGTACAAACTTAGGATGCGATTTTGTTGCTCTGATAGCTTAGGTGAATCAATATAATTGATCGTACATATTTATTTACAACTATTGTTCATTAATTAAAAATTAAAAGTTAGCTTTTTGTGAAATTAAACAAGAAGTTCTAAATAAATCACAATAATTATCATATAAGTCGTTCCAAGTCTTGCTTTTATAACAATGCCCGTATTTTTAAAAAATCTCTTGTTTTTGAAAACTAGATCCCTGTGTTTATAACTTGTAAACTTTATTATTACAGGTCGAGATTTATTATCTGAATGCGCACCGATTCTATGGCACCGATCTATGGTTTCCGCACAAATGTTAACTTTTGCCTTTTCTTTGAAAGCCGATATAATATGATTTTCTAAGTTCTCACCTTCGCTTTCTTGCAATCCAAAAACACGAACACTGTTTCTTCGGCTGTATTGCTGCAAGTGGTCCAGTTGATTACGTAGATCCTCGTTTTCTTTCTTCAGTGTAGTTACTGAGGTCTCTAGTGATGTTATCTTGCCCTCCATTCTTGCCCACAGTTTATCAACGACTTTTTCGGTGAACTTGTCATCTTCCAGGAGAATAGATAATGCTTCTTTAATTATATCGGTCAGCTCGGCTTTTTGCTCCCGCGTATAAGGCATTTTAAAA
The DNA here is from genome assembly GCA_940337035.1 of Agriotes lineatus. NCBI lineage: Eukaryota > Metazoa > Arthropoda > Insecta > Coleoptera > Elateridae > Agriotes > Agriotes lineatus. Next base: position 11,136,693 of record OW679202.1, read on the forward strand.
TATTACTTGAACAGGCTATCTGAGCAACGAAGAATAGCGTCTACTCAGCTTGCGAGTCTAACATGGAATCACATGATGCTGATTTATGGAGAAGTGCATCATAATAAGGCTGCTGAAAGTCGGCTTTACGCTAAACGATTTCCGGGTACGCCAATACCTAGCCCGCAACAATTCATCCATCTAATCATATGTGCTCGTGGTGCTACTGGTAATTTACAAACTCATCAAGGGCGTGTTCACTATCCATGTTTCACTTTCATGCGTATTAGTATGGGTATAACAGTTTCAGTTTTGTTATTTCTATTATTCTTCTCTTGTTAATAACATGCTTCCTTAATGCCCCATACACTTTTCCTAGGGCAGTTGTTCCTCCGTTTGTATCTACATCGCCTTTGTTATATACTGCTAACAAATGAACTGGGCCATTTGCATATATTCGTGCCATTATAAAAAATATTTTCCAAAAGGACAGTCATGGCATTTTTGTAACCTTTCAAGATTGTGTTACTATACAAAGCATTTCTTTTCATTAATATAATATTATCATTTGAAAATTTTTAATTTTGCCCAAATGTTGATAGCACATTGCATACAAAGTATGCCAAATCGTTTCCAAAGATTTTAAACGTTCCAAGATGACTCAAAAAATATCAATTTCCTTATTTGGGTCCACCTCTTATTTTTATTAAAAATATTTTTTTTAAATTATAATATTTTTTAAATTTATTAATATTTTGTTAATGCTTCAGTTAATATTTGAGTACAGTGCAACTAAATATGCTTAATATGAGTATACTATAGAACACAAACTTTTATATACATATTTTATTATATAATCTAACAAATACAATTTTTATGGGTGGTCCAGTTCCTTTGTTGAGCAGTACATAACTATATATGTTACGGTCAGAGTAATAAATTCGTCAAGTATTAATAATTACCGGTAAGTATGAATAATAATTGGTTGGTTGGTATTAATAATTGCCGGTAATTATTAATAGTTTTCAATTAATAATAATAATAATAATAATAATAATAATAATAATAATAATAATAATAATAATAATAATAATCTTTATTTAGTTATAAACCATTTGAAGATTTGCAATTGTTTACATATTAACTTAACTAATAATTTTTCTTAACACAATCTCTTAGTTTCTTTTTAAACTCATTGATATTTTTAGAAGGTTATTATAAATTTTGAAGAATTTATAAAAGAAACAATTTTGGGAACTGCTTTTTGTAAGTTTGGGTAATCTAACATTCTGCCTATTTCTAGTACTTTAATTATGAATATCACAACCATAAACTAAGCTTTGGGTCATATATTCGGGTAACAGGTTATTGACTGCTTTAAAAACTAACAACAAAGAATTGAAATAAATACGTTGCTTCATACTTAATCATTGCAAACAGTCTAGCATCGAAGAAATTCTTGTATATTTCGAACAGCGTAATATAATACGCATTACTCTGTTCTACTGTTTTTGTGTTCTAGCTAATTCTTGTTCTTGACATAAAAATAATATACTAGAGCAGTAATCGAAATGCGGTGCGATGATCGTTTTGTAAATCATAATTTTAGACTGTATACTAAGGTTATTAGAAATTCTACTAAATAAGCCTATTTTCTTAACTACCTTCTTAATTACATATACTACGTGTGCTTTAAAGTTTAATTTCTCATCTATAATTACTTCTAGATATTTAACTTGAGATACCTTCTCTATTTCTTAGTTTTCAATTTTAATTTTATTATCCGATTCTGCATTAGTACCCGATAAAATTATTGCTTTCGTTTTTGCGATATTCAGTTTCAGTTTATTACATTTTAACCACTTAGAAATAATTTCTAAATCTATATTCATTTAATTCATAGCATTTCTAACATCTTCGTCAGTAACTGTCACTAATGTATCATCTGCAAACAGATTTATAGTGCAATGTTTTAGATTCTATTCCAAATCGTTTATATACAAAATAATCAATAATGGACCCAAACTAGAGCCTTGGAGTACACCCAAGTTGTTTTCCATGTAGCTTTACTGGCACTGATCGAAGTGTGTAGTTTGTAGTGGATGAGTGAGATAACTTTGAAACCACATATTTTCGTAACCACGTATTCCATATTTATGTAGTTTATTCACTAACCGCTGCCTGTCGATAGTCTCAAATGCACGTTTATTATATAGAAAAACAGTAACTACACTTTTATTTAATTCTAAGTCACTTTTCCAATTCATGAGAACCAAGTTTAACTCCGTTTCACACGAATGTTTAGTTCTGAATCCTGATTGGTTTTTACTTATAATGTCATGTTCATCTAAAAAGATTTGTAATTGATCTTTCACAATAAGTTCGATAATTTGCTTGTATACCGGTAACACATTTATTGGTCGAAAATTTTCGCACTTGTTAGTTAATTTAACTTTAGGTACTGGAACAACTCTAGATATTTTCCATAATTCATGAAAGCACCCTGTTCCAAGAGACTGATTTAATAATTTAACAAATATCTCACCTACAACTAGTAAGGCATCTGCAATTACAGCAACTGTAATGTGGTCGAAAGAACCCTTTCGTGTAATTTTAGCTATTGATTTTTTAATATTATTTAATGTAATTGTTTTAAATTTAAAAGTACTGATAGTATCCAAAAAAGTAGCTACTTTATAATAATGGACTTGTTTAGCTCTAATATGCTATTTACAAAGTACTGATTAAACTTATTAGCAATATCCTGGGCATTGCTAATTTCTTCTCGGTCAAATAAAATGTTTGAAGAAGTATTTGTTTGTCCTTTCATTAAAGAGTTGACAGTTTTCCACATCTTCGGATTTCCACGACAGTTTTGTATTCGATTTTTATAATATTGTTTTTTTCCCGTCCTTAATTTTAGTGCTGTAAAAATTCCGAATACGTTTATAGTTTTTCCAGTCCGGCTTGTTTTTTGTAAATTTAGCTGTCTTGTACCTTTGATTGTGTTCCGTTTGGAGCTTACGTAAATTACAGCTAAACCATGGGGTGTCAGTTTTAGGTGTAATTATTTTGTGCTGACCATATGTGTGGCAAGATTGTTTACATCTTTACTATCTAATAATGTGCCCCAGCTATATTGATTTAGTTTCTCAAGTAGTTTTTGTGAGGAGTAATTAGCGAACGTTGTGATATTAACTCTTTCAAAATTGCTTTTATACCGCGCAACCTTTCGTAACTTGACATCGATTGCATTATGTTCAGAAATTTGTGGAGTCTGGACATTAACAATTACATTGTCTCGATTTGTCAAAACGAGGTCAATGACTGTACTGGAATTTTTTGTTGAACGCGTAAATTCGGTTACGAGTTGATTTCAACCCAACGTATTCATTAATTGTAGGAGCTTGCTTGTGTAGAATGAATCTTTAGAGATATCGCAGTTAACATCGCCTAGAATTAAATGCTTGGTGTCGTCTGGGATTGTATTGTCGTACCATTTTTCAAACAGCTCTAAGCATCTTGCAATACTGGCACTTGGATAAACAGCAGTGTATAATCCGTTTTGAAATCCTTGCGTTATGTAAATACATAGCAGCCAGAATTCGTTGTTAAATAAAAAGTTTGACACTGTTTTGAACTTAATATTATTACTCACAACGATTGCCACTCCTTCCGTGTGTCGATTTGCGGAATTACAACGAAAGGTGACATAACCCCGAAAACTTATTTCGTCTTCAATATTCTCTGTAAACCTTGTTTCACTTAAAAACATGATAGCTATACGTCTGTCTTCGATTAAAACTTCAATTTCCTCTATATGTTTTAGCATACTTTGTGCATTTGAATAAATAATTTCCGTATTTGGTTCTATTATTCTAAAAAATCTGTCTTACTTCTTTCTTGTTCTAGTTTACGTTTGTAAACTGGACAGTCAAAGCTCCATGCAAAACAATCTACATATAAATTAATTCTTAGTTTTTCTTTAGCATTACAGCAGTTCACACATTTCTTTGCTTCGTTGTTAGCATTACATTCTTTCAAAAGGTGAGAACCGGCACATTTTGGGCATGTTATCTTCGATTTACATTGACTCGCTTTATGATTGAATCAATTACATGAAAAGCACCAGGTTACTTAAACTGCATCATAAACTCTACACCTATCCCAGCCGATATTAATTTTTTTTTTATAATTACACGATAGGCACATGCATTAACTTCCGCAATTACTGTATAATTTTTCCTGTTGTTTTTGGTTGTGGTTTCCTTTATATGTACACCTTTTATGGATGGTTCCTGTGATTCCAAAAAACTATTTTGGGATATTATTTTTTCTTCTATCGTTTCAATTGTCAATTTTTCGCTTAGTCCAACAATTTTTACTCTATACAATTTATTCTTTGGGATTGTAACTTCATAGTTCTCTCCAAGATTAGTTTCGGCTTTTTCTTTAATTCTGCTTACATCATCTTTGTTTTTGCATCCAATAACAACGCAATCCTTGCTAACAGTCCGTAGGCCAGATATATTTAACTCGATAGGATCGATGGCATTTTATTTTGTATTGTCAATACTTTTTTGGTCCTGATTTTTGGATTTTATTACTACGACCGGTTCGAGTTGTTTAACTTTAATTTTTCAGCATAAGTCATAGTTTTCACGTTTCTATTAAAAGATTTAATCTGATTTTGTAATTCCTCTAGTTTGTCAGAATGCTTTTTCAATCTAGTATTGATGCCATCCAAGACTGCCGTCATGTTTTCCAACACATGTCTTAAATAGTTATTCTTCCTATCTGCACACGAGTCGCAAAACCAACCAATATTTTTCTTTGACGCAAGTACACTGAATTCGTCTGAACGAAAGTTCACACATTTTGGGTGATATGCCTTAGTACAGAATCCAGCACAGGGCAAACACTTTTCACCTTTTTTAAAATCCATAAAACACCTATCACATCTATTATAACCACTCATTGTGGCAATAATATTGCTCGCAACGGGCAAAATTATTTGATTGAATTCACGTACGTTACGTGTCTCAACGGAACGAATAGAACACGTCCGCTTTAGACGACACTAGCAAACTATATTAATTATTAATAGTTTTCAATTAACCATACTAACCTTCACATGTATACCGGTTCCCATATATTTAAGCTATCGTGCTCGTTCTAGCCTTTCTCCAAACATCTGTATGCTTATCGACATGTATTTCTTTGCTATGAGCATTACCTTTGTCCTGCTTTGTTCTATTCTGGGTACGTTACCGAATACTTTTACCAAATCTGAAAAGCAAAAATAGCATTTTAATTGCAGTTTATAATTTTTCCTTGAATATATTACCTATGTGCTAACTTAAATCCACTATACGTGCCATCTAATGTTGATCTTTTTCGTTTATCAAAGTAACCAAAGTGTATAAACAATGCAGCCATGAAAATGCTTTACACAGATAGGGAACATTTAATGTAGTCTTCATGCACCCGAATAAATCTCCTTATGTATTATGTACCTTCATTTGTGGCAAAGCAGCATGCAGTCATTTTCAAGGTATGCAGTCAAAGAAACAAATTTTCCACCACTAACAAATAAATCTACAAGGGAAACTTCAGAGTGAACAGAGTACTGTATAACAAGTCGTGTTAGAGTTTTAAATAAAACAATAAATTGTATCGAACCAGAACACAAAAAGATTTCGAAGACCAGAAGACGTATAAGGCAGGGGAAGAGCAAATATGAAATTAAGAAAGGAAATGAACTACATTTAAGACAACAGTACTGAAACAGGCATAAATAACATCTAAAAACCTGACAGTACAAATTACCCAGAAAGTAACACTATGGTGGACTGAAGCAGTATAGGGTAAGGTAAAAAAGGGGAAAGCATAAAAGCGATTTATAGAAAGCAAAATCAATAGCGAGGGCCAAATAAAGACGGAAGAGGAAATAATACTAGTAACCTGGAGAGAATATTTTGATGAAAAATTCAAAGAAGGGAGGCTCAGTCTAACAAGCAGAAGATAAAAAAGATACAGAAATTAAAGCAGCTGATGAGTCTATACATAAGCGGATGAAGTTTGAAAAAGCAGGTGGTAGATGTGGAGTAGCCCCAGAAGACTGGGAAGAAAACAGAGTAGGTACCCATTCGCAAGAAAGGTCTTAAAAACGATTGTGGACTACAGAACAATATGCCTGTCATTCGTAGTGGAAGAGAATATTCACGAATAGACAGTTTTCTAAGAACAATAATAGGAAACATACTAAACAGGGGGAAAATGTTATATTTGGCCTTCGTCGATATTCCGGCATCTATCGACAAATTATCCAGCACAATCTTTAACCATGGATTAAAAGCCAATATCATAAAATAAAAGGACGACTAAGAATTAAAAGGAAAGGTCAAGCACTTTCCAAATGGGCAAAGGAATAAAGCAGTAGTTAGTGGAAATAAACTTATTGCAGACCTGACATCATTTCTGATATTGTCAAAAATCGAATGAAGAAATATGACTGGGAAATTCTTCCGCAGACTCCACACAACCCTCATGCAAGTCTTTCAAACTTCTATCCGCTCCCAAGACTAAGAGAAGAAATGAGAGATAGAAATGTTATCTGTTGGACTGATCCAAGTTATTGATCAATATTTTTCTCTCTAAATGTTATTGATATTCAGCACTTGCACAAGCAGCGGCAGGTGGTTATTTCCAGTAATAGGAAATACACTAAGGGATTGTAACTATTTATTTAGCAAATTCGTGTTTGTTTTATTTCCTGTAGTGCTGTAATGCATTAATTCTGAAATCGCCTCCTAGAAAAAAACACGAAAACAAGCGGAAACCGTGAGACGTCAACTTGCATATTTAAGAAAATCCCAAGACATTAACATTTTACAAACTAAGACAAAAGAGCTGAAAACATACTTCTTGGTTTAAGAGTTTACAACCCTGGTTTGGCAAAACAAGTTATTCATTCCAAGGTGCCCATCGTTATTACTAGAAGAGGAGTCCTGATAATCGCGAATATCCTTTAGGGGATACACATGAGGAGAATTTAAATGAAGATACGGGTTAGATAACTAATGCTACTGTAATTGAAGGTTTTTTCGTGGCATGTAAGTCCGTGCTGGCACCAGTAATGTTGGAATGCATCCAACTTTTTCAAACCATACGTTCACTGATAAAACTTGCATGTCAGGAACGGAGTAACTGTTTACATGTAATTTTTTTTATTGGCATGTTAATTGCTATTGGCAGCTCTAAACTATTGTCTAGTTACTGAGGAATACTATGATAATACTATGCACTCTATTTGGCTTTAATACTAGTAACTAATTGTATTGACATTTTAAATAAGTTGGTAACCAAGAGAGGTGCAAGCGTTGCGGGGAAAGGTGATCCGGATTACTGAGTAAGTGAGGGTTTGATCGGATGAGCATCGTGCGTTTTTTAAGCTAAACCAATCTTATACAATTGCAAAGTAGCGTTTCAGTGCTCCATTTAATATCCGCATGCTCCCCAGAGAATTTGTTAAAATCGTCCATAGAAGAGTTCAGGTAAACGTGATCTGCCATAAGCAAAGCGATGTAGTCCAAAGAGAACTGTCACCCGAAAACGTGGAACCTTGTGAGCGTTGCCGTAACCCAATATCCACGTTGCTCGACCTGAAATGATTTTCAAATTTAGCACTTCCCAAGATGTTATTGCATTGAATCTTGACTCGCAATTTGATCTTCCATCCCTACAGAATTCAGTTGTTCCAAGCACTTAAAGAAACTGATTATAGCAGCAGACGTAATTATTATAAATAACGAAAATTGTTGCTATTGGAGTACAGGAAATTCCCAACAGATAAGTTAGAAGCCATTGCACAGCCCTGAGGTTACGATTTGGCTTGAAAAGTCGACTACAGGAACAATGGGTCTTAATTTCTTGACGACGTTCGCGCCAGGACGACTAGCGACAACAGTCACCGTTACACTGTCATCATTTAGGAAATTTTTATCCTAGCAGTGCAGTAATTTGATGACTTCAACTGTGAAACATGTTTCAACACGATGGAGCCACTTCACATGCTGTTAGGCAGCCAATGAGAGTAGAGAGGTTCATTTCCTGGCAAAGAAATTTACTGGCCATGAAGTTCACCTAATGTTGGGTACGTCGCAAACAGAGTGTACAACCACGCCAGCGCTAACTTCAATCAGTTAAAGGACCAAATTAGAGAATACGTCGTTGTGTTAGCAGCCGATATTATTATTACAAAGACGATTAGGACTGACTCACAATAATAACTATCATGTCTGTAACAGTACGTGAGGTTTAGGCTCCTACGTAGTAACTTTAAATATGAACAAGACGTCTCGTACTCCTTAATATTTGAATTTGCCTTAATTCTCCAGTTAGCTAGCTCAGTGTATACACGAAACCCTCTTAATACCCCAGTCGTGGCTGCAAAGTGTCAATATTTGAAAAGAAAAACAGGACGCTGGTCTCTCTTGCACTGTTCTTGAGCTGAAACTGATTTCAATTAATGCACAAAGGAAGTGGAACTGTTTACATAAGTCTATTGAGTTTCAAGCTCAAATAAAAACATACTGAACATAAAGGGAATAAAAAAATAGGATTAGATCCTCAAATAACCTACGTGTGATATAGCTTGGGGGTACTCACAGGTAGGTTGTAAAATATACATGAAATAGCGTTAAATAAAGCGCTACAATAACTGTCCTTAAAACGCAGTCAAAATTTATGCGTTCAAAAAAGCAATATTAAAACTACCTGATGCGGGCACTTATTCGAGTCCGACCCTGTTAAAATCGAGGGCGAGCTACACACATTATTCCCTGACGGAACACATTTTTTTCGCGCTTGCAAAGGATCCTCACAGTTGAACGCAAGCCTGAGCGCGTGTTGAGTGCAAATACTTTATTTGGAAGTGGGTCCACAGACTTGCTAGATGCCCCTGAATCAAGGAAACATTACTTTATGCCATCAAAGCCCGGAATGACGTGATACTGGGAATTTCCAATGTCGGATTTATTCTTCGTTAAATCATCTCAAGTTAAAACTCTTCTCACCCCCCCACAGGCTTCGACATTGCATTTATCGCGGCACACACACAAATTTAAGTATTGCATACACAGGGATAGCTCTACGCACTTTTTTCATTCGTTCATAGACAGCTTAAATCTAATTCACTAGAAATACATATAAAATAGAACTTGGATTATATCTTATCTTATATCCTAAGTATGAAAATAAGCATCACAGACGATGGATGCCGAGGCCCGCTCCATCTTCACTTGCCAAACTATAAACCACTTACCAAAGTAAATTAAACACTTGTACGATTTTTATAAAAACCTAATACGTGTTAGAAGTCTTAATCTCATATTTGATGTACAGTTTTCAGCAAAACCAAAAACATATCGACATTACTATTTTCAAAAATGGTATGCGCATGTATTTGTTTTAAATATTGATCAATATTTTTTTTACATCCCATGTAAATAATTTAAAAAAAAGTTGTCCGCGGAAAGCCTTCGATAAAGGTGTTAGAAAGGTCGGTGGCATAAATTCTAGTACAGAAAGTATGACACAAATGTAGTCGAAAAAGTCGCCAGACAGGTTTTGATAGATGCACCGATTTTTCAACAATGGATGTTTAAAACTGCCCCGAAACTTTGTGGAATTGCTGATTTATAATGAGCACCCCTTAACATTGTTTTGATTATCATCTGTTACTAAGCAATTTTGCACCGTTGGCAGCTTATATACTTAAAAACTTACCTAAGCTATCAAATAAACATTAACCATTTTTTAATGGTAGAGATAAAAATTATACTGAATGTCAGCTGGTGACAGCAGCCAACTCAATATTTTTGGAAGAAATGCATAAATGGGCGTATTAAATTCCAAAAACGGATTGTATCAACATGCGTTGCAGCAGTACCTAAAATGTATAATAACATTGTTTAGCATCGAGTTGTGAAAGAACTGTATATTTAATCGAAAAATTTATCAGAAGTCTCTGACTCCATTTTCACACCCATTTCACTCTACAATTTATGCATGCTATTGACTTCCCTAATACCTATATAAATGTTTATTATTATGATAGAAAACTCTAACGGTTAATAACTAATAACTAGTAACTAGTATCTTCATTTTAATAACAGTAGTGCGCCGCGCAAAAAGTTATATTTACTAAATTTTGTATATATATTTTTTTGAGCCTGGCAATAGAAACCTTCCTTTGTGCCACTATCTTATAACATAAAATCGTAGCTCTCTTTGTATGTGTGTTCGCTATCTTCTCCGAAGATACTGGCCCGATTAAGTTGCATGATGGCTTAAAATTTTGCTAATTTTTAGACTTAGATCGTAGGCCGGTTTTGATTTACAGAAAAAGTAGGAAAAAGTTGTAATTTAATTAAATCCCCTAAGTAGCGGAGCGGAGCGCCTGTAGACGTGGGCTACGGTGGACCTCAGGTAGTGTGCTCGCCTATCACGCGGGCGGCCCTCTTAATTTAGCTAACCGAAGCGTAGTTCCGGTGACTCACTAGTTTGACATAAAACAATAAGTACTTCTTTAAAACCCACCCATCAATAACATTCGTAAATAATTGTAGCAAGACTAAATATTTAATCAAATCGCAACTACAATTAACAACGTCTATCACAATTTTAATTTCAAATAAAATTATTGTTTGCAAGCATGAAAAAGTTACAAGAAGGGCAAACTTCTGGATCTCCTACCAAAGCCATTTCTTGATTCTCATTTACAATCCAGAAATATTTCTAAACAACTGCCCGAATAAATTTCTAAAATTCTATCTAAATTATTCTTGTCTGTCTTTTTAGTGTCTTAGCTTTTTAGTAACATTTAAATGTTCAATATTTTCAAAACCCGTTAGACGATCTAACATCGAGGTCAATGAGCGCAGCAGAATCGTAGCATTTTTCTTTAATCAAAAGTTCGTGTAGTAAAGAAGTCTTCAATCGAATGTCCCTTCTGAACTGAGTGTGATTTTGAAAAGCGCAAGTTTCGTATTAGTCGCTCGAGCTTCGGACAAAAGTTCGAGGCAAAATTTTCCTTAAAAAGCTTTGACGATGGCCTCTGTTTAAAGGATTTTCCTTTTGAATAAACATGAAGCGACATTTCAGATCTGATTCGTACAGCGTTGACGTAAATTGTATTTTTACATAAAGAAGGTATCGACCTTTATAAACTGAACTTGCAGTAGAATGCAACCGATTCTGTCCTCTTCGGTAAAAAAAGTCATCTATTTACGGGAACTCGAATGGCGCATGCGTTTATCTGTCAACGTCAGTTACATGTTGTATATTTTGCTTTGAGCTTCCTGATGTTTACACATATACAGGCAAACGAAATTCCCGTCAAAACGTTCGCTATTAACCGCTATTTGCATGTGGACATTTTGCTATACGATTTAGTTCGGCGAAATGGAATACTTTTTGTAGTACGTATTCAAACTGCATATTTTAAGCGAGATGCATACTGTACTTGGTACTTTGATTTTACAGGCTTGCGGTATGCATAATTTACTTACCATATTTTGCATTCGAGTCTCTTCCACAAGAGTTGCATTTGAATACAATCAAAGTTTGAAGCAGTAACAACTTACAACGAACTTGCTGCAGCTTTTTGTTTTAATTATTCTTCTACGGCCGTATATTAACGGGAAATGCCGAGTAATATTTTAAGTTACGCTCCGCCTGGGAAACTAAATTTAATGCGTTATTTCTAGTCGATCTTTATAATAATGTTATTCCTTATTCTCGTACAACTCTACGTTTTTGATTTAGACAAAACCCCAGTAGTTTTGTCCTAAATAAAACCCAGATCCGTTTGTCGTATATTCCGCAAAAATTAACTCGTAACGTAAACCGTTAAAATATATCTACCGTTATGAAAAAACCACCCTTTCCCTCCATTTATTATAACGTGGCGATAATCATTCTGTCAATGACATTGATAGCTTTAATCTCTTATCTACAGTTTTTATGATACATTTGCTTTATCGCAGGGAACACACAATTTATGATGTGCAGGGAAATGCGATTTATCGGAAAGCTATTTTTGTTTATTTGCATTTTACAGTAATGTGCCATTTTAATACAACGTTAAATATGATTCGACGTATTAAAAATCAGCTAGGGCTATGTGCACTAAAAAAGGCTCTTTCCCATGTCTCCAATACATTTGATGATACGTTTCTTCTTCAGGTTTATCTCTATTGCTAGCAGATTACCGAACCAGTTTAGTAGGTATTCGATCTTCTGCTTTTAAAATTTTTTAATGTATTCATTCCTCACATAGTCAAGAGGAGATTTAGAATTACCAGGTAAATTATTACGTGGTCATATGCAAAGTTCATTAGAACTCGTATTCCTTGTATACTGGTGATTCTTGACTTATACGCATAATTGCGAGGAATGATAGTTCGAGATGTGTAGTGATCGGTAATTAACAAAAAGTGTAGTAAAAGTTCTTTATTCACGGAAATAACGAATTAATTATTTTGAGAGTGGTGAACTAGTAAAATATCAAATTATCGCATTTACCTTGAATTGTATCTGACACTCTCCGTAACTAGTTGTCAAATTGGAGTTTCTTTTATTCGTAAAATAAATTACGGCACCTAACTTCACCAACGCAGAATTCATGAACATGGTATTAACGTATGTCCCATAAGATTTGAGAAAAACATCCATTCTACCTTATTATAAGAAAAATGCTTTAATCTGGTTGGCGTTGAAGAACTTGACCATTATCCGTAGTTTAAGCATATACTTTTAATAAATATAGCTGTAGAAGTAATTACGTGTAGTTGAATTAATATAAAATTAAAGCAATATAAAATATAGCTGTTAATATTTTTTCTCAAAACTTATGGGACACACGTTGATACCACGTCCCTGAGTTCTGCGTTGGTAAAGTTAGGTACCATAATATTTTTACGAATAAAAGAAGCTCCAATTTGACAACTAGTGACGGAGAGTGACGTATAGAATTCAAGGTGAATGCAATAATTTTATATTTTACTAGTTCACCACTCTCAACATAATTAATTCGTTATTTCCGTTAATAAACAACGTTTACTACACTTTTTTTAATTACCCATCACTACACATCACGAACTATTCCTTGCAATTATGCGTGTGAGTCAAGAACCACCCTGTATAGTATATGCCCTTTACAGTCTTTTAAAATTGCTTGAAGATAAACGTTAAACAGAGGTGATAAAGTGCGCCCTGATGAGGTCACTGTAATGGTTTTACATCTTTGTTTAATTTTGATAGTTTTTACACTTTTTCTAAAACTTCACAAAATAATATTATGAGATACTAAATTTTAATCTATTTATACGTACAAAATAAGTTTCCTTGATCTTCTTTTTCCGTTTTTCCATTAATTGTTGCAATATATTGTAGTGACCGCTCTTATTTTTTTAACTTGAATTGTTTCGTTCGAATTTCAATATTATTTAATTATTAAAATTGATAGCGCCATGAGACACTTTCAGGGTGGTTCGATTATCTAGTTGCTTGTTAATTAAATTTTATTTTAAAAGTGACTTTCAATTGTGTAATGACATTAACTGTCACCTTATATGTCAAACAAAGTTATATTAACAAACTCAATGAAATATGACAAATGCTCAATTCTATTTGTATTATATTGACTTTTATATTGTATGGAAAGTAGTTATTTTTAGTTTATTACACTTTTTAAATTGTCGCTTATTTACTTTAGCGTTGATAGAACAAGACTACGAACCACCTTGCACTGTTCCTAGTCTCACTACTCTTATCACCTCCAATATAGTAATGCTCCTGACGTTAGCAGCTTGGACCCCTAGTTAGTTCCGGTGTGATGCACTGCTTACTGGCAACAGCTGTTAACTTGCCGACTCCCAGTTGCTACCAGGACAGACCTCGCCCTACTCTTCTCATGCAACTGCTATCCTCCGGAAACACCCTGCTTCATACAACTCCACGGCAAGTTAGCTGTCACAGACGATCTCCAATTGATATTTTTCTTCCGTAGCTCCAAGCTTTAGCAACCTCTGTCGTCAGTAGCTAACAGAATACCTCAGATCCAGTCGTCCTTCTGCTATCTTCCCTCAATAGATCTTCTTGTCCTCAGAACGCCTTCAACGAACCCAGAACTTGGCAATACTCAAACCAATGTAACACCATGTCAATTGTATTATTTAAAATAAACTATTTCCACCCAAAGCTTGAATTCTTCTATAATTAATAACTGTTCTTGCTTCTATTTAGTTCTTCCATCTTCCAATTCCCTTCTATTAACTGATGCTTCATTTGTAATACTCTTCTTTATGTTTCACTAGCATTATCGCCTTGTAGATTTTATGAATGACCCTTTTTAAACCTTTTTAGACTAACACCTTTAAAATAGGGTAAATTTGTATATTTTTATTGAGACCAAAATTGTTAAAAGTACATGTTTTTATAATTTGTTATTCTTAATAATTATAACAAATTCGCCCAACTACCATATTTTAATTATTAATGCCATCTATAATTTAAGTTCATTTGAGTCTTACCTACTTCAACATATTTTTTTATTAGAATTTACATTTGTCACGTGTGATACAAGCATGTATTTACTTTCTAAACTCCAAAACCCCTATAAAATGCTCAATAGTTATCATTTCCATATTAAGTTGTCTCAAATTAGATTTTTTTGTATGAACTTAATTCAAACAGCCTGTTCTTTTTAAATTTGTCAAAATCGATTGCATTGATCTCCCAAATTCTATTTACATATTAAATATTCTGCCAAATCCAACTACTGGTGTTCAATAACATATTTCCTTAAATAAAAAAAGATATTTAAAATAAATTAAATTTATTTTGAATTTTCTTTTCTTAATTTTGCCTTTTTATATGAACAGCCAATCATAACTCCTAACATTCTCATTAAAAAACTTCATAATAATTATAAATGATCTTTGTTTCCATAGAAACATATTTAACTTCTTGAACAAACAACAACTTCTACAATACTAGCATTTTTATGCAATGTATGGATAGATCATTGTTATATGGAATCTCTCTCTTATTCGTCCATCTCTCTCATTTATTAACTCATACGTGTTATTAATATTAAATATTTATATAAAAGTTTTGCACCAATTTTTTTCTTCCTGTTTGCTACTCTGAGTTTCTTTACAATTACCAAGTCCCCTATTTGAAATTGCACCCGTTTTAATACCTTTTTATTCTGCTTCTCTTCCTATCTGTCGTGAATCGTCTTTAACCTTTTTCTAGTTTTTTCTAACAATTGTATTATTTCAACATTACTTTGTTCTTTCCTCCAAGGTCTAGCTGGTATTACTTGTTTACACAAAGTAATTGGACTAATCTTCGTTGTTGTATTCGGAACATTATTTATAAAACTTTCCACTTCTGGCAAATATTGTACCCATTTATTATGATTTTCATGTGTTAGTATTCTTAAATATTTAATCACTTCTTTAATGTATCTTTCTGCAATATTACTTTGAGGATGTCTTATACTACAAAAACAAATTTTTATTCCCTTCTTATCCAGATTATTGATTAATCTTGCATTTCTGAAATATGTTGCATTGTCTGCCAATATTCTTGTTGGTTTACCTACTTGTTCTTCAAAATGTTCAATTGATTTAATAATATGTTTTGTATTACTATTTTTCGCTGGATGTAATATATAATTTCGCAAACGCATCTACCATAATTAGAATATTCTTGTACCCACACTGTCCTGTAACTAAATTTCCCAAGTAATCAATAGCTATCAGTTCCATCGGTTCATTTACTCTAATACTTTTAACAATATTCTGTTTTTTAAATTTCTTTTCTTTCGCAAACTGACAAATTTGGCAAGTTTGTATTAATTGTTTAATTAATTTAATATCATTTTTCCTATAAAAACGTTCACGATACATTAACCAAGTTTTTCTTGCTCCACAATGTCCAAATATTGTATGAATTTCCTCAAAAGCTTCCAACATGTCTTCCCTACTTAAAACCATCAACTCTTTATTTTCCATGATCTTTACCAACAAGTCCTCTTTAATTTGATATCCTTTATAATTATTATCTTGACTTTGCAATACTAAATTTCTTAGTTCTTGAATTTGTTTTACCGACTGCTTATTTAAAATTTCTTGTCTTGACAACCTTCCTTCCTCATAAATTTTCTCAATTCTAATCAAGATTTGTTTTGGTTTTTCATAGTTAGGTAAATCTTTTCTACTGAAAAAATCTGCAACTACATTTAATCTTCCTGGTTTATGTTTAATTTCAAATTCATATTGTTGAAAATAGAATGCCCATCTGTATAACCTATCATTATGAAATGTTTTATTTTTCAAGAAAGAAATTGCTGAATTATCCTTTTCAATGTCGAATTTGTTTCCAGTTAAATAGAATTTAAGTTTGTTAATTGCAAATATGATCGCCAACATTTCTTTCTCAGCAATGGTGTATCTAATTTCATACCCTTTTAATATTCTTGAAATAAAACATATTGGTACCTCTATCCCTTCTTGTATTTGTATTAATTCAGCTGCAATTGCTTGATCGGAAGCGTCCGTACGAAGTACAAACTTTTCTTTAAAGTTCGGATATTTTAATAATAATCCTTCAAGAAATCTCTGTTTGATCGTATTCAATGCTTTTTCTCGTTCTTCGTTCCATATCCATTTAACATCCTTTCTTAATATTTGTAACAAAGGTAACGTCAACTCTGAGTAGTTATTTATAAACATTTTATAATAATTGAAAACATCTTATAAACCTCTTAACTTCTTTAGATTCTTCGGACAAGGTAAATTCTTAATTTTCTCAAGATGTGTCTAATTTATAGTCACTCCATTTTTACTTATTTCATATCCCAAGGATGTTACATTTTCTTGCATAAATTCACATTTTGAAATATTCAATTTTAACCTGTTTTTATTTAATATTTCTATCACAATTTCTAAATGCTTTAAATGTTGTTGTTCGTTTTCAGAAAACAATAAGATATCATCAATATAATGTACAGAAGTCTTCAAATTGGTTTAAAATGTTCTGTATATTTTCTAACAAGTGCAGCACATGATGTTGAAAGACCAAATGGTACCACTTTAAATTGAAAAATATCCCCATCAATACTGAAACCTGTATACTTCCTCGACTCTTCATGCAATGGAATAAGCCAAAACGAATTATTTAAATCTAACTTTGTAAGTATCTTTTTATTCCAAATTCTACTTAACAATCCATCAATCGTTTGTTGAGATTCATATTGTGGCTTTGTTATTTGATTAATTCTGCGTGCATATAAACATAAACGAAGCGAACCATCACGTTTCTTAGCAACTACTAAAGGATTGATAAAATTACTTTTTGAAGATTCAATTACTCCATCTTTTACCATTTTCTGTATCTCCTTCTTAACTTGTGCTCTTAATGCAAAAGGAATAGGATAAGATTTGCTATTAAAACGTTTTGATTCATCAACCTGCAACCTGTGAATGTATTTCTGAGCTTGTCCTACTTGTTCATTAATAATCTCTTTATTTCTGTTAATTTTTTCTAATATTCGGCCCTTAAATTGTAGATTCTTCTCACATATTTTCAACTCATTCAACAATACCCTTGTATCATTATAATCACTCTTTGTATTCACTATTACATTATTATTAGTAATTATTATACCTTCATTATTTCTCAATGCGTGTCCAATACTCTTTGATTGGCAACACTTATTTTCTTGGCAGCCACTTCTGGTACGGTTTCAAGATTTAATTAACCCCTTTAAATGCATGCATCTTTGCTCTCCATTTATATTAATTCCCAACTGTTGAATTATATCAATACCTAATACCATATCCACACAGGCCTTTTACTATGAACAATCTAACAACACACTCCCATTGACTAATAATTATTTTAACATTCAATATTTGGTTAGTCATTGATATTTTTCTTTTGGTTGCAGATAGAAAATCTATTTTATTTACTTTAACTATGTTTTTATGTAAAACATCTATATTCTTTAAAATTCATTCTTCCTTTATTAATCAGGCCATTGCAGCACTATCTATGAATGCTAAATATTCGTTATTCTTTAAATTTATTTTTATAAATGGTAATGTTGAAATTTGGTTCTCTTCATAAACCTCAGCTTCTTCTATCCGATTTTCTTGCATCGGTCTTCCTCTGTCACATTCATTTTTATATACTGTATTTATGTTTTGACGCTTAGGATATTTATTTCTTGTGTCTTCTTGGTTCATTCTTTCTGTATTCTTGTCATCAATCATTGCATTGTATCTCTTCATATCTTGGTTATTATAATCATTCCTATTTTGGTAGTTACTATTAAAATTCTTTTCATCTGTTCTGAAATTGTTATAATTATTTCTGACAAAATTGAATTTATTTTGTTGTAAATCCTCAAACTTTCTTTTACTATAATTTTGAAAATTTGGACCTTCTTTTCTGTTGTTGTCCCTATTATTTACAATAGCCATATCATAATTCCTTACTATTTCTAAAAAGTCTTTCATCGTTTTGATGTCCTGAACTGCTACAGCTCTTGTAATTTCCCCTTCCAAATGTCGGAATAAATGTTGGATTATTTCTTCCTCAGCCAATTTCGGTGTTAAATGCTGTGCTCTGTTGATCTTATGTATTACATACATTTCACGCGTACTACCTCTTTCTAGATACCTTCCTGTTGTTAACTTCATAATATCATTTAGTTTTACTAGATACGTCATAGGTTGCTCTCCTATTCTTCATTCAAAATTCTAAAATGTACATGTTTTTATAATTTGTTATTCGTAATAATTATAACAAATTCGCCTAACTACCATATTTTAATTATTAATGCCATCTATAATTTAAGTTCATTTGAGTCTTACCTACATACACATAGTATTTTATTAGAATTTACATTTGTCATGTGTGATACAAACATGTATTTACTTTCGAAATTTCAAAACCCCTATAGAATACTTAATAGTTATCGTTTCCATATTAATTCGTCTCAAATTAGATTTTTTTATATGAACTTAATTCAAACTTACTTTTTAAATGTACCATTGAAAGGTGGAATTTGCAACTTTTTGTTCTTGTGAACGTCATTCAACGTTTTACATTAACTGCTGATCTAAAGAGCATATAAAATCAACGAAATATTGGCCTCATATAAATACACTTAATAAAATTATTGTTTAGAAAATAATCTAACTCAAAGGATTTTGAAAATAATATTATATGTTAATGCATGATTTTTACTATTGAATTAATACATACAGATCAATAAGTCGTAACATATTTAATATTTAAAAAATATATAAATTACAAGACGTTTTCCAACTTATGGTTGCTTCATCGGTTGTTTTAAAATGTTGTATTTAAAACTTAAATTACATGTATTTACGTTACATTATAATTGATTTGGAATTTGTACAGATTAATTATGACATTTTTTGTTTTTACATTTGAAAAAAGTTGATAATTAAATTATTTTTTTATTAACATGTCAGAACATTTGTTTCCAACTTCAATTTTAAACCCTAAATGCATGCACACTTTTTCATTTTTTACAACTAAAACGCTTAATAAACATTATAACCAACTCTTTTGGATTATATTTCCATTAACTTGTCATTTATTGTAAATTGATTTCTAACTTTTCTTAACGTTTTGTTTATTTTTATGTCGTAATTTTGTTAAGTGAAGTCATTTTTTATATTCTATACATCTTCACCCTTTTTTCGATCTAGCTTCAGCCACTAAGCTGTTCATTTCTTGAAATATCCCTCCTATGCTTTGTTATTTTTTACAACCTTATTTGCTACTGCAAATCATTGTGCCTGATGTATATTCCAATTTTCGAAGCTAATTGATTTTTAATTTTTGTTGTTTATTATATCCTTTAATTCATCTTTCCACCAGAATTGTTGGGTTTTTTATTAGATTATGTGCGTAATGTTATTGCTTAATTGAACATTTTTCTGTAGGTTACACTGAAATATATAATGGCTAGAAAAAAACGTATTATTGCAACACGCGACGATTCTGAAGGTGACTGAACAAATTGACTTAGGAGAGCTTATGCACTACATTACAGTCACGTAACAGTGTTGGATAGATTTCCAACCTGTGTTAAATTCAATTCTCCATCTTTTGCAGTTATTAGGTATTCTTCCATATATGTGTAACTTAAAACATCTGCTATAGCCATGCTCACAAAATATCTCAAATTCAGAACAATATCTATACTTGAACCCAGGCAGGCTGTAAATAGAAAATGATAAACTGAGTATTCCGCACTAATTAGGTGCCTCTTTTGCAATGCCAGCCACAAACACTATTATTGCTAGACTGAGTTTACTGTTTAACAGAAAAGCAACGGACGTAAAATATTAAAAACACCGGAACGTCCTATTTCATTAATGACGTTTAAACATATTGGTACTGATCATAAACCACATTAAAGCCTATACAACAAACCGTAAATGTAAACCTTTTATATCATACTACGACGTAATGCCAACTATGGGGTCATTGTGTTTAATCAGCAAGGAAAATGTTTAGAATAGTTAGAAATTCGAGTTATATAACATGTGAGCAAACGAAAATGAAATCAAGCTTGGCTTTGAAATATTTGTTGTATGAATAATATGTTGGTGGCACTGTAAGTCTATGTCAAATTCGACGCAAAACCTAACCTGCTAACCTCGAATTTGACATAGACTTACAGTGCCACCAACATATTATTCATACAACAAATATTTCAAAGCTAAACTTGATTTCATTTTCGTTTGCTCACATGTTAGTTTAAAAGCTAGCAAGTAGAATTAAAAAATGTTTTTAATTGAGTTTTTCTTCAAACTAAGAAATTAGAAGGGGAAAAATATGTTTTCCTTAAAATAATGTACTTGTACTACATCTATCTATTATCTAATATTTGTAACTAAATGATCTACAGTCAATAGTGTACCAGACATTTTTCAATTTCTAAAAAAATATCCTTTCTTCTATAAGGAAACGCAGTAAGTGTTTAAATTGACACGGGTGCATATCCGGGATAACACGTGTATTGTACACAAGATAAAAATATTTCGACGGACTTTGTTCTAAATCTACAAGAGAAACAATAACGTTCGCCCTGGGATTTGGAAAACTTTACGGTTGGCAGTTGGTCACTAAGATAATAGCAGTCGTTCTAAATTTATGTTGTGAAGGATCGCGGACGCACGTATCTTTTTGCACACTTTCTTACCCCATATAAAAACCCAAAACGCAAGAGCAACACAGATAATTGCTTCTACTGGATATAATTCGACTCAATATCGCCCTGGTCACGGTTCATAAAACTTATCCGGAAAAATTTGGTTTAAGGGCGACGAGCGGAATTACTTTAACCGTTAATAAAGCCGGCCGATATTGAAGCATTCTAGTTAGCAAAGCCAACTGATATTTTGCTCTCCTGAACTATCGACCATTGATATAGAAGTATGTAGTATATGAAACAATTTATTTTTCCACAAAATAAGGTGTATATGTTAATTAATTTAATTTAAAACTACTCTCGAAAATTAACATTATCCGACTAAAATCTGTCTATATTCTAATAAAAGCTTTCCCAGCTAGACTGTTTATGCAAGCTCAATTAAATATTCAGAACCAATACAAATACTAGACATTATTATTATATCATTATTTAAATTAATAACTCATTAATTTTGTGTAAACACAGACTAGTAGAAGCAGCATAAAAAAGCCAATTTGAAAAAATTTTAAGAGAATAAACATTGAGTATCAGACTCTTAGTTTTTACCCATTTGCTGTTGTTAGCTTTAATGCTAGAGGATATTGATTTTAGGTAACGCTGGAATTTTTTATACTTGAAGTAGGGATCTATCGTCATCATAATGTAATATGACCGTTTCGGAATGTCAGTGACAATTCTCGATTGCTAGCTATATTTGAGGTTGATATAATACAGTGGCGGCTCGTGATAATTGCATTTGGAGGACTTTCAAATATTAAGAATAACTAAGCAATAAATAGTAATTAATGACTCACCTATAGCGATGATTTTTAATTTTATTAATAATCCAAAAAGAAACACATGCACAGAAGATGTATACAATGTAAACAAGAGTTAAAAATCAAAACACGATAATAATGTGTGTAATGATGGAATATAAAACAAAGTATTTAATGCATCACATCCACAAATCCATTTGTTTTTCTTATAAATGTCCATAGATAAAATGTCTTGTAAAATTACAAGAGTTTCAAATTTCTCTTGCTGGTTGAAATTTTATACCTGTGTACACCGCCCAAGTTTTTTCATTTTAACATTTTCGACTAATGGTGGGCTTTTAAAATTAGTTTTTGATTAAAACTACACGAAACATTCGAAATCACCCAAAGTAAATAAACACCCTTTATGTACAACCGATATTACGCAAGATCATCCACACAGCACTCACAGGGATACAAGAATGTCCTTGCTAATTTGATTTCATTTTCAATGACAAAGGTGTTACAATATTTCCAAGAAGTTATGCTATGCCGCTGCGGCTGCTAGGCCGACGGACCCCATTACATTTTCGGGAGTCCAATATTTATAAATATTACCATAGCACTGCGAGTATGCAACGTTGGCGGTTCCAAAATCGTGATCCCGCGCGTCACGTTAAAAAACTGCGATATCGCCGATTCTGTAGCGATCGCGTTTTAGCACGCAATTCCCGTACAATTTGGGAGTTCCGTTTCGGAGAGCTCACAGCAGCTGCCAGCTGCTTAGTGCATATGACACGAGGAAATGTGCTGACACATAACTTATGTTATGCTGACATACTTGTTTAACATGTTTTAAGCAGGATCGAATAGCGGTCTCCGGATCTCATTAAGTAAACTTTGTTATATTTATGACGGCGGGATAGGGATATATCATAAAATATATTTTCAATTATAGAATAGTTACTTTTTTCTAATGGCAGATAGGCTATCGCTGGCTGAGAGGCACCAATCCCTGAGCCCCCATGGAGCGGCCACCACTGCAATAATAGGATATAAACAAAAGTTGCACAAGAAATAATTTTGTCACCAGGCTCGGCATCAGTTGTGTTGCTTGCTAGCTGAAACAACACACGAAACAATATGAGCAACACACCAGACATCGGGCGACAACAGACAAAATGCATGTCTAGATGCTGTCTATAACCAACAAACAAACAAAATAACTGGCAGCGCCGCATGCTGTTCCTGTACTCTCCTACAGTCAGTCAAAATATTCGCAGTGTACCATTTCAAGCATTATTAGTTCACTAATACGTACATTTGTCTAGCGGTTTATCGTTTGTGTATTTGACATTAGAGACTTACCTGTGCTGCTGTCTGCATATAAAATATTCTTCTTTTTATGATTTCTGCTGCGCTTACTTTTGACCATTAGCCTCCATCGTCTGTTTACAACTCCCTTTGCCTTGTACATTTCTTATCTATCTCAGTTCTGCCACGCTTTTTATTTCGTTGTATCACCTTGTGTTTGACCTCCCTCTTCTTTTTCTTTCGTCCCATGGTCTCCATCGCAACATCTTGGTATTTCATCGGTCATCTTATATATGCGTTATACAGGGTGTTTACGGTCTTGTGATTTTATTTTCAAGGGGTGATTAAACATCTTAAAAAAAGATCATTAACGTTAAAATGTCTTAATAAAAGTTATTAAGAGAAATATGATATGATCTAAATGCTTGTTAGATTTGGTTTTTTTTATTTTTAAAGGTTGGTGAAACACTTTAAAAGAAGGTTATTAATGCTAAAATGATTGTCGATAACACTAAAACGATTAACACAAAAACAATTGATCAAAAAATTAACGCTAAAACGATTAACGTTAAACAATTATTCAAAAAAGTGTGCAAAGTAAACATAAATTCAAACGATAAGCTATTACTGATTTTTTTACTAAATAGGCTGATGCCAATAACTTTTCGCATCTGTCAAGCTATTTCAGTAGTTGTCACTGCACTGTTTGTTTGGCATAAATTTTTCCAAATAAATCCTAATAAGGAACGTAAAAATGGTCTATCGTACTAACAGTGAATACGATGACATGTTTATTTATGGGGAAGTACCCCAGAATTTTGCTGCTGCAAGCCGATTGATTGTATGCTGAGCGGTTTCCTAACAGGCTAACTCCGATTCCACAAACATTCACTGCTCTAGTATTGCGTGCTCGAGAAACCGGTGTACTGCAAACACGTCAAGGTCGGGATGGTGGGCCTGGCCGACACCAACGAATTTTGGATTCCGAATAAGAAATATTAAACCTTGTTGAAGAAGATCCTTTCAGTAGTACTCGAGAAATGTCTCGCCAAGTAGGTATGTCAAATCGAATTGTCTGGCGAACACTGCGCGAAAATCAATTGTATCCTTTCCATGTACAAAAGTACAAGTATTACAACCTGCAGATCATCCTTTACGTTTCCATTTTTGCCAATGGTGTCTGCAAAAACATGCTGAAATTCCTAACTTTTCTTCCATTGTGTTGGCAACTGATAAAGCAATGTTTACACGTAACAGCATCAACAACTGTCATAATACTCATATCTGGGCAGTTGAAAATCCACATGCTGTTCGTCGTAATCATTTTCAGCACAGATTCGCGATAAACGTTTGGGCTGGATTGATCAACGGACAACGTATTGGCCCTTTTGTGTTGCCAAACCGATTGACTGAAAATGATTATCTCTTTTTGCAAAATCATTTGCTAGAACTGTTAGAAGAAGTACCATTGAATGTACTTCAACAAATGTGGTTTTTTCAAGATGGCGCACCGCCGCATTTTAATCGTTTAGTTCGCCAATGTCTGGATAATGTATTCAAAAATAGATGGATTGGCCGAGTTGGTCCTGTTCCATGGCCTCCTCGGTCATTCGACCTTTACCACCTAGACTTTTATTTATGGGGCCTTATAAAGACCATGATATACACCAACGACATAATTGATTTAGATGATCTTCGTAATCGCGTTGAAGCAGCTGCGACAACAACTCGACAGCAAGATCTAAGCCTTGTAAGTTATGCCAACTCATGGATACGTCGAGCGAAACTTTGCGTTCAACAACAAGGCAATAACTTCAAACATCTAGTGTAAGGTGGTTTTCTTAAAAAAATAAGAATTAGAATAAAATGTGTATTTGTTTAATTTAATTTAATATGTTTAATCGCCCCTTAAAAATAAGAAAATAAAATCTAAAGGAAAATTTTAAGAAGTCATATCTCTCTTATTATACAATTTTTGTTAAGGCATTTTAGCGTTAATGGTCTTCTCTTAAGGTGTTTAATCATCCCTTAAAAATAAAATCACAAGACCGTAAACACCCTGTATATTCAGCATAGGCCCATTTTAGATGGGCTATTCTCTGTATCATGTCAGTTACCTTTGTTTTTTGTCTGATCCATTCTTATTTACGTATTTACTATTTGTTTGGTGAGGATCCATATACCGGGTGGTTGGTCATACCACTGAACATGGGCAATTTACATGGCTTATCACGGTTATGCATATTCCTGCTCACCATTTTTATGGAAAAAAATGGCAGTGGTACTAAATTAAAGAGAATAATTTTCCGCGTCGTTTGGTATTAAAAATTTATTGGGTAATGATAATTGTGAATAAAAATATAAATTTTAAAATGTATGTATTCGCAAAGATGGGCGGCCGCGCTCCAACGAGGAAAGGGTGTTTATTATTAAAACTTTGTATGCTGGCAATAGTTTACGCAGAGTTAGGGATTTATTCTCGATACAATTTCAAGATAGCCCCATTCCAACAATTGCGACAATACAAACTTATGTGCAGAGATTTGAAATGACGGAAAGTGTAGCAGCTAAGGAAAGCAAACGTAAATAATTAAGTTCATACAGTGTATGTGTTCATTGATACTATTTAAATGTATAATATTGTAGGTAATCGAGAAAGTCGAAATGATGATTTAGAGGAAAGGGTTCTGGCATTAATACAACTAAATCCAAACCTAAGTGCAAGATCAGTAGCTCGTGAGTGCAATGTTAATCATGGATCGGTATTAAAAATACTTAAGAAGCATAAAAAGTTTTAATAATGAACACCCTTTCCTCGTTAGAGTAAATTGCATCCATTTAAAGCGACATAATTATCTGCGTTGTCAACAGACAGCTTTTGTTTTTTAACAAGCGCGGCCACTCATATTTGGGAAGCGCGGCCTCTCATATTTGCGAATATCTAAATTTTAAAACTAATATTTTTATGCACAATTAACATTACACAATAAGTTTTTAATACTAAACAACGCGAAAAATTATTCTCTTGAATTTAGCGCTACTACCATATTTTTCCATAAAAATAGTGAGCAGGAATATGCATAACCGTGATAATCCATGTAAATTGCCTATGTTCGGAGGTATGATCAACCACCCGGTATGTGCTCCAATGTCAGCAACGGCATTGGTCAAAAGCTTTTGTCCGGATTTATTGAGGAATTTTTCTACTTTTGAGGATATGTGCCAGTTCACCAATCGCAGCCCGTCATAGTCTTCTACTTCATTGTATTTCTATTTCTTTGTTTGCCTTTTCCATTTCTATTTTTATCCAAGATATACGTATTCCTTGACATTTTCTATTTCCTTTCTATTGATTGTTATTTGTCTATCTTGGAGCTCATTATTTTCATCTCTTTTATATTAATTCTTAGGCCTATGTTTTCTTATTCTTCTTTTAGTCCATCATCATTTTTGTTGCCTGCAAGCAGAACTACATCTTCAGCAAACATAAGGCTAAAAATGCACTTTCCAAAAATTTAGATGTCTTTTTTCGTATACGGAGGAGGTTTGAAAATATGAAAGTAAAGTACTCTTATTCTTCAAAATATACAAAAATGGTATATGGAAGTATTTGTTATAAAATTTCAAGTAAAAATTATGATTGTCTTGAATTTTTGTTGATGTTCGGATCGTTTGTTATTAAATTTTTACTTGCGACACAAAAAATAAGATTTTTAGCACTCAAGTTCGACAATATATACTTATCGTATCGGATAATAACTTTATGGTATTTACTGTAATACACAGAGTGGTAAGAAAAAAAACTGAAAAAACGACTAAAAATTGTTTTTACGAATAAGCTGTGACTTCATATTTGACAGCTTCTTTCAATTAGACAGAAAATTCCCAAATAACATTTTTCTGTATTTAAAAAAATAAAGGTACTTTATTCCTGAGCCATTTTCACATTTTCGAACCTCCCCCGTATGCGAAAGAAGATATTAATGTTTTGGCAAGTGTACTTTTAGTTTGAGAAGATGCAATACTCAGTAATAATGTACCTACTAATGGCAAATTATTGTGCAGGTAAAAATGTTTTACGAAAGTTTTTTGTTTTGGCCTAAGACAAACTAAAAGATGAGCGAATTTGTCAAAGTTAGAGTTTACGAGAAACCCTCTTACATTAATTGCCTAAGTCTAGGAATTGAAAATAAACATCACTATAATTGCGCCTTTTTTCTCTAAGATTATAGCTAATCAAAGAGCTTGCGCTTGGTAGATACAGGGTTTTCCGATTGTTTTTCACCATGTATCAGTTGTGTTTCACTTTATCTCAAATGCTTTTCCTTCTTGTCAACACTGGTCATTATTGACAAATGGGAATTACATTTGACAAATAGTGAAGCACAGTTGATACATGGTGAAAAGCAATCGGAAAACACTCTAAGTCGCAATTACCATATCCTCCAACTTCGATTCACGAGTTGTTGGCAATCGAGTTGGTGGTTCGTATTTGATTTTGTTCATTTTAGTACTAACCCACTTCTCCCTCCGTAGTAGCTTAGCTGGCCCGCTGAACGCTATCGGTTACTATACTGTTTTGGGTATTCACAGCTCGCTATCCGGCTCATACTGAACTGTTGTAAGATTATTAGCGTTAATTTATTCTATTGCGTATAGGGCGTTTAGCTGTGACAATCTAAAACTAAGTAACTATATACCTTGATAATAGTTACATTTATTTTGATCAAGTACTGCAATCATATTTAAGCAACAGATATTTTATGATTAAATATCAAGAGCAAACAACAGATTTACGTTGCATACAATCAGGGGTACCTCAAGGCAGCGTTCTTGGCCCAACGCTGTACTTAATATGTACTGCCGATATACCAGAAACGGTAAACACCATAATGACGACCTTTGCAGATGATACGGCAATCTTAGCCTCAAGTAAGGAACCAGTATCTGCATCAGCGAAATTATAAGCTGCTTTGAATAGCCTACAAATTTGGTTAAAAAAGCGGCGTATTAAAGCTAATGAAGCTAAATTACAACAAATAACTTTCACCCTACGAAGATATACGTGCCCGAATGTTACCCTTAATGGTCAACCACCACCCCACGCTGATACAGCAAAATACTTAGGCATGCATCTTGACCGTCGTTTAAACTGGAGACATCACATCTTCACCAAACGAAAGTAGCTCAGACTCAAGTTCTCCAAACTCTACTGGCTATTGGGCAGAAATTCACAATTGACTTTAACTAATAAACTATTAGTGCACAAAGTGATACTCAAACCGTTGTGGACATACGGAATTTAACTATGGGGTTCCGCCAGTTCGTCAAACATCGAAATATTACATTGCTTTCAGTCGAAAACACTTAGAACTATTACACAAGCGCCTTGGTTCGTGAATAAACTGCTCAATTACAGATCTAAAGAGTAGCTTCAGAACGTGACCACCGAAGTTCTGTAGATGGCGCCAAGTGGAATTATAGCGCACCCAGAATGTGTAGTTCAAAACGTGACCACCGAAGTTCTGTAGATGGCGCCAAGTGAACGAGCCGCCACCGTGCTAAAATGCTTGGAAATTTTGTTTGCAAAATGGAAAATCGCCACCTTTCGCCAAAACCAAATAGCGCATGAAGGTGCTCGGGACTTTAGCAACAACTTTGCCCCCTTTCACAATTTCGATATCTGTAGCCGTTCGAAAGTTACAGGCGATCCAGACAGACAGACAGACAGACAGACAGACGGACGGACGGACAAAGCGTTCGCATAAGTACGCTGAAGCTACTAATAACGAAACGCTACACAACGACTTAAACGTTCTGCCTGTGTTACAAGAAGCTAAGTGCTCAAGTGCAAAATATCTGCTACGTCTACAAATTCACCCAAACCCACTAGCTGTTGATCTTTTAGATAATAGCCAAAAACTGTATCGTCTCAAACGTTGTGATCCATTAGATATAGATAATTGATAAAAAAATAAGTTGTATAATTAGATATTATCATAACTCTAGGTTTATTGTCTTGAGTTAGATTTTTCATGTAAGATACTAACCACACGCTGGATTACCATTAATTGTAACACCATTCGCTTATTGTTCTTGGACAGATTGTGAATTATAGGGGATTAAAAAAAAATTTTTGATACCTTTTTTACTTCCCTCGTCTAAAAAACGAAGGAAGTATTGCAATTGCGAAAAAAGCACCTTCCGAGATTTCTTCAGATCTTCACGTTGCAGGGTGCCTAAATGATGAAAAACAGGTTTTTCTCAATTCCGTTTGTCTGTCTGTCTGTCTGTCTGTCTGTCTGCCTGCCTGTCTGTCTGTCTACGTATTGGCGACATAACTCAAAAACTATTATTTGGAAAAAGACGATATTTTGCTTGCATATTATATGTCTACCTGGCATAAAACCGAGAAAATTTCGGACAAATATATGCAGGGTGCGCACCTTAAAAAATTTAATTTTGTTTATTTTTGCTTTAACTGAGACATATATAAAAGTAGTAGTTTGCACATAGATCGGGCTTAGCACTTGACGAAAATGTGATCTAACAGATACAGAGTAATGTCGTAAAAGGGTCAAAAAGTTTCAACAATAAGTTGGTTCTGTTAAATACAGCCGCCAATCGCAAAGCCGAGAGAGGTCCTCGATGGATACGTGGATGAGATGATCGGATTTAAATTCGCGTTTGAAGGTGCTGTAGTTCCAACACGATTGCCGGAAATGTTATTTATTTGAAGTTGATTTAATTCGCATTGCCAAAGTGATTTCTTTTATTGTTTCAGTGTTATTACGAACGCGACTATATTTTACCTCTATTTTCCTTTGATTGTTTAAAATAGTTTAGTGTCAGAACGTCCACTTACGAGGGAAGTTCTGAGAAAAACCCTTTACAGATTTTTGAATACTGGTATAATAATAGCGACATTCCATTTTTCTGGTCTGTTTCCAGCTTAGATTTCTAAAATTTAACTTGTGCTTATGTAAAAAATCTGGTGCGTATTTAATAAGCTCTATATTTAGATACCTCATTGATTCTAAGACATTCTCTTTTCTTACAAGCTCTTGAAACCTCAGCGTCTTTTTCTATTGCGCATCAGTTGGCAATTTTAATTGTTTTCTCATTATTATTACTTGAACAGAAATGCATGTAGTAAATATTCTGCTCCTATTCCGATATCACTGGTAATTGTATTCTTTTCTGTTTTACTCAGTTCTCTTAATAGTTTAAATATTGTTTGCTGTCTACCATTTAAATAGTACTCTAGGTTACCGACATATTTATCCAACAGTTTATTTTTCTCGTCTCTCTTTTAAGTATCACCGATTGTCCTTTCTACTTTATTCTTGTGTTCGTGTTGTTAAATATCCTTTATAACCTTTTCTATTTTTCTCAATTAACATTGCTATGTAGAGGAGAAAATGTGACCGTGAATGTGAAGTGGATTGCCTTATTCGGATAACTAGAAATTAGATGAATACAACACATTGAAAGAGAAAAACGTAAGTAATACCAAACCAAGAAAAAATCTCAAAAATGAAGTTACACCTCTTGCATTCACAACAACAAAATGCAGGAGATATAAAAACGCAAGGTAAAGTTGAAAGGAAATTAGAAAACGTGTCAACTGGTTCCACAATTCATTTTGGGGAATCTAGTCGATACCTCATTACACAATATTTCTTTCTTAAAATGAATTGCGAATTATCAACTTCAAAAACCGTAAACCGGCTTTTGTCCAAATTCTCATCCCCGCCGTCATTGTAACTAACAGACGAAAGCAAGCTCAACCTCAGATATTTAAAAAATGTAGGTGTTTTAAACCTCGTGCGCAATATTAGCTAAAAGAATGCAAGCATTTCAGGGAAATACCTTAGCGAAAATTATTTTTTTTCTAAATGAGGTAAAATGTTTCGCCTGTAAACGACAGCATCGCATTCATATTCATCCGAATTCGCTATGCTGTAGTCAGAAATGGTTGTTTTCGGAATCCGTAAATAAGTACCCACAACTCAGGCTCTAACTCATGATTTAAAGAACCGTCCCGCTAGCGGGATTATTAATGTCGAGACGGGAACATGTTCCCATTATACGTACTTAGAAAAAAGGAGTTGAGATAAATCGTAGCAAGTTAGGGTGCGTGTAGCTTTTACGTAGCATGTTTATGTTTGACTTCCTGCAATGCCTTTATTACGCGTTATCGGTTTTGTAGCGACTACGCCGTAATAAAATAGTGGCGAGTGATTTTACGCGAAGTCCCCTGCGAGTGATAACGGTGTGCGAGAATATTGCGACGGTGAGTACGATTTCCAACCAAATAAATCAAATACCTCTGTAGATCATTCCCAATGATTGGAATAACTCTAATGCAGTTACAGAAACCGAAGTAAATTTGTCGAGAAAACACACCACAATTCGATAGACTCTGAAATTTACCTCTTCTTCATACCATTAATATTTCACCAAATTACCTGTGCAGACACAGAAGACGGAATGAAGTATAATTTAATTATGATCCACTCCGTGTTTTCGTTTATAATTAATTGGGCAACAACATAAGTTAGGTAATTTTTATCTGGAAACAGAAACTTAGTGGTGAATTATTTTCAAGACATTAATTTTAATACTAAAAAGCTAGACGAGATAGGAACTTACTAATATTCTTTAAATGTTTTATATTTACAGGGTGTCTATAATTCGTTTGTCTTACAAATTAGCCCTTAAATTACTATAGTTAGAAGAAAGTAGTGATTATGTATCGAGCCCTTTTTGAGTATAGTTCGGGAAGCATGAGCAAAAAATAAAAATGTTGGATATTTCTAAAAACTAAAATTGCGGATTAGATATCTTATTTTAGAAAAATAAAAGAAAATGTAATATAAATATTTCATCCAGTCAGAATCAACTTAGCCTACATTCTTGATTCTGGATTTCGGAGGGATGGTAAACGCCGTTCACGCTCACTTAGACTTCAAGATTGTGCTACCTCCATAACGGCATTTCCGTCTGCTTCACTCACGCCATCTGACCTTTTCGTTAAACTTGAGGATACTAGCCAAAGAGGTGATGCGGATTTCGATCATGTCAGACCAGAAATCCTGCAACATAGATCCTCTTATCGAAGCGAGTGCAGGGCATTCACATGGAATGTGCTGTGCCGTCTCGTGCTCAAAGTTTTTCCCTTGACAGGTTGGGTCGTCAACTCGGCCCATCCTATGCATCCCATTCAGTCTGCAGTGGTCAGCAAGTATTCCTACGACAAGTCTCAGTTTACCTCGTGGTAATCTTGCAAAAAATCCCTCCAATTTCGCGGGGGTGCAAAAGCCATCCTTGCGTAGTGGAATTTGTCAATATGGACCCATCTGGAATGTGGAGATTGTGGGTTTCTTGGTTAATTATATCATACAGAAGAGTCGATGAAGGTGCAATTACTGGTTTGAGG
Organism: Agriotes lineatus; assembly: GCA_940337035.1. Classification (NCBI taxonomy): domain Eukaryota; kingdom Metazoa; phylum Arthropoda; class Insecta; order Coleoptera; family Elateridae; genus Agriotes; species Agriotes lineatus. Next base: position 11,169,499 of record OW679202.1, read on the forward strand.
ACTCAACAGGGTTGTTCCGAGCCTTGCCTGGACAGGTCATTTGCCTTTTCGTTGCCATAATTTCCTAAATGTCCTTTCATTCAAAGAAGGTCTAGAACATTATTTTCTGCGGCTAGCTCCAGAGTGCAGTGGTACTGGAGTACTACTCGCGAAACAATGTGTGTTTGTTCAGAGCCCATAAGGTAGCTTTATTGTCGCTAGCTATCGTAATGTATTACCAAAAATAATTGCTAAATAATGTCTAAGGTGGTTAATTGGGTCCGGGTTTTGCGACGTTGTGGTAATAAGTGTGCCAAACTAGCTCTCTCGTGGTTGTGAGTCAAAGCACCGCATGGAATTACAAGGGCGCCGGATCCAATAGTCCCGAACGAATGACACAACAGTTGAACTTCTTTTGTCGGATCACCCAAAAGCTGAAAATGCTGCAAATCAAACCAAAAGAAAGAAAATACCGTTAAATGGAAAGTAGAATCTGTTTAACACACCGTATTCTAAGGAAAATAATTACCTCAAAAGAAAACAATTCAGTTAGTACAAGGCAACAAATGTTAGGTATTCACCAAACGTATAATAAATAAATTAAATAATACAATCTACCAGTTTATTGCAAAACCGCCAATGAAATAATGAAATATTCGGATCAAGCAAAATACACAATAAAGTTAAACTGAATTTGAACGAGTAGCTCACTTGTTACAACCTGAAAGAAAACATAAAACATAAAATGCAAGTAGGTTACCTGAATTTATACTTGTCAGGTAACAATAAATTAATTCACCCTTCAAAATTTTCGTTATGCAAACGCCTGACTGATTAAAGCCTTTAATTCCAGAGCGCAAATTTCAAGGAAAATCGTATATAATTGTGATATTTAATAATACTGCTTGCGAATCATGCATAATTCCAAGTGTACATGAAATCGTTAAAAATTCGACTTAGTTCAAATTTGACGTATGAAGAGTCGCCCGAATTATGGCAACTAGGATCAAGAGCTTATTTACTTTTATACCTCATTCTAAAAGTTAATTGTATTTCGTGTGCGGTAAATACGTAATGAATTCGCAGTACAATGAACTGAAATTTATATGGGTACATCAGTTATCTAATCCAAATACGAGGGCCACTAGATAAATTTCTGCAAAAACATACATACGATAGAAAACTATGAGGGATTTCAAGTTTATTGTTTTTCAAAATATTCATTCTATTGAACCAGTCCTCAAATACCCGTAACCATTGTTCTGGAAACACCTCAGCGACCATGTTATTATATGCCTCAACAGCCTCATCAGGGGAGTTAAACCGTTGTCCACGCAATTTATTCTTGATTGTGGGACGATGCCATATACATGTTTTGACTGACCGTTTGCAAACCTCTTCATCATTTTCTTGCACCAATCTACACGTGCTAGTTTTTAAGCTTCATCCAAATTATGTGGCATCTAACGCGTGCATAGCCTGGCACCCAAATGTTGGTGAAGGATTGTGTGGATTGCAGTGCCCGAGATGCTTAAGGATGCCTCAATTTCAGCATAAGTGATTTGCCGGTCTTGCTCCACGAGGCGTTCTACAGCGTCAACGTTTTCATCAGTAACCCCAGATTTTGGATGACCTTCACGGACTTCGTCATTAAGAACATTTCGGCCACGGCGGTATTCCGCAAACCACTCGTAGACGGTGCGGTCTGATGGTGCTTCATCCGCAAAAGCATTGCGAAGTCGTTCGATACACTGTTTTTGAGTGAGATATGATTTAAAATCGTAAAAAATCATCGCGTGATAATCTCTTCGACCTAGTTCCAATTTTAATACAACTCACAACAGTTAAAAGCTTATCACATACAAACCGTAAACAATTTTCTCAATCTGTCAACTTCAGTTGTCTACTGAAATGTTGTTTCATGGCACTCTTATAAAAAATTGTGAAATTAGTTTCTAAGCCTACTTTGCAGAAATTTATGTAGTGACCCTCGTATATATTCCATAAATTCCATGTTACACAGTAAATTGTTAGCAAAACTCGACTCATAACCTTAAATAGAATTGAAAATAAACGAGCGCTCAAGTAGAAGTCAGATAAGCACACACAATTAAATCAAATAGAACAGTCAAAACGACGGCAGATCGCGGCAGAATAAAATAGATCTGACCTGATACGTTTCCAAACGACAGCTGGTCGCAACTGGCAGCAATGAGGCGTTGAAAATAGACAGCCAAATCAACAGCAGCGTAGGGAACAGCCGCGGCCCCAGTGGATGACCCATAGCTTTCTTGGGAGCTTCCGAAGAGGGTAGCGGCAACCGTCAGCCAAGACGATAGCTCAGGATACCTGTCCACGTTGAAGAAGAGCTCCAGACAATTGAACGCAGCACTGCTGTTACGGTCGGTGGTCATCGAGTAGCTGGATGTACGCTACATGCCCGATGACTTCAACCAGGAACCAGGTTAAGCTGAACGCAGCAGGTGACAGCTTCACACCTCACGTCAGTATGCAAATCTGGTATTTTCCCCAAGATGTAATCGTGGTCTTCGTTGCAGTGAATATTTGATGGCCTGAGACTTCAAAAGGGCTATTAGTTTAACCCAGGCGTCTCGTTGAAAGGATTCTTCTTATGCGACAGCATGTGCTCTGCAATTATCACGAAATGGCAACTTTCACTTGGGATTATTCCAAAATAACATTCCCATAAGGTCCACAAGTAAAGTAATACACCAAAACAACTGAAAGGAAGTAATTACTCCATATTTTATATATGATCTCCTAACCACAGAACCAGGACTTGACTTCTTTCCTTTGATGCTGTCAGAAGAAGCCCAAAAACCAAAAACAGGAAACAGACGCTTGTTTTCCAAAAATCTGCCAATTATCTACTATAGTCAACTTCAAAAATCTGAACGTTTTTAAAAAGAGGATATGCAATCTTCCATACACAACCGCAAACAAAGTAAACTATAAGGTTAGGCGAAAATTCTCACGTCTTGCTGAAAATTTTAAATGTAACAAATGATCTTATTCTGGAAATTGCGTTCCAAAATTGTGTTTGCACCTGGCTTGGTAGCTACTACTTCCTCTTGAAAAACGATGGACTTTTCGTCCTTTGTGCATTTAGCTAATGCTGTATTCTCTTGAAAGTGCAGTTCCTCACAAAAGACACATATTTCTGTACCTTTTGCTGTTTTATATCCATCTATAAAGATGGATATGTCAAGTTCAGATGCAGTTTCAGTCGTTTAGGGGTCAAAGTGCTACTTAGCAATAATTGTATGCAAGGGAGATATTTCCCAATGGAGTTCTCCTTTAGACAACCCTTTTCAAAATTTTCTGATATCTCCCTTTAATTTGTAAGTCTTTCCATAATCCTTTCACCCGCAGTTTTAGAGCGCCCTTGGCGCCACCTCTTCTCGTAAAGATCTAGTGGGGGAGACCCAGATCAGTTTAAAAAACTACAGTTCAAGTGGAGCGTATAGCACTTCTAATACTCAAAGACGTTAGTCTCCGAACGTGCGAGAACACAGCCTAGAAGAAAGGCTTGAAGTGATAGAAAAAGAAGATTAAAAGACAATGAAAAGCCCCATGGGTTTAAAACAGTTGATGATAATCCGTTACTCTTCCGTCGTACTTGGGGCATGAAGCTAATAAGACTTAATGGCAAAAAAGTGAATTCTGAAAAACTCTAGTTGTAAAAGCTTAGAGACAAGTAGGAAGTAATCAAAGGAAATACTTCATATAAAACATGGAATTATTTTAATTACAAATATCGACTTATCAATTTATTTCCTTGGATTTTCTAAATATAGAAAGAGAAATATAGAGAGAGCGAATAAAAAGAGAGAGAGAGAAAGCGCAAAAGCGAGAGAGAGAAGATACTGTCGTTATTATTAAAAGTAACTGGGAAATAAATTACATATTTTTTACTGTTATCGTAATTTCTAAAATATTTTCCATAAAATATAACAAATCCGTTCAGAAACGACTTCTCTATAACTAGGAACTACTTTTATGTTGAAAAAAACTTATCAAATGAACAATTTGGTCCCATTTCGTTATTTCTGAGTATAGGTGTTGTTACAGATCAAAACGACTTATACAACCTTAGAGCACTTTAGGGATAGTTTAAATGGGTCCTTAGTACAAGTTAATCTTCAAGAAGGCAAAGCTCACTCTACTCATGCCTCAACTTGCTGTAACAGACGGTCGGCGGACTATTTGCTCAAGGAGAAGTGGGGGTTCTGATCAACATGACGTATATTAGAGCGAGATGCCGTCACAATAGAGGTTGATTCTAATCAAAATAAGGGGAGAAAATTAGAGCCACAAATTTAATCGATAGAATGGGGCAGAAACCTTTCTGTCGGCCCTTGTAGAATTTACTTCGTCGGTGTTGTGCGACGTTCTGGCTGCTTGGGGACCTACCTTGGTTGGCCTACTAGTCTTTCCGCTCACCTCACAATTAATAAATCTAAGAAAGCACAACATAGGTACATCAACACCTATAATAATGATAAATAAAAGCCCAGGAGATTAAAAACGAATGTAAATCTATAAAAATTTAAGTATGCCGGTAACTGTTTGACATGAATACTTGTAAAGGGTGTTAGTAACTCTATAATCTATTTAAGGCTGATAGGTATGACACAAAAAGTACATTGGTTACATTGAAACTACAGTGGTGAACAAGCCGCACAAAAATTCTGTATTATATGACTTAACAATGATGACAACTTACTGTAAAAGTAGGTCACGCGCGTCGGCTCCAAATATGGCGGTTGCCACGTATAAAATTACGTCACTTATATTTAAACACAATTGCGTTGCACAGACAGTCTAAATTACACAGACAATAAAAACAGTAGATGATAGTAACTGAATGATGTCCGGCGATGTTGCTGATTCATGCAGCCGAAAGGTCTCACCGTCTCGTCAAATCTGGCCATTGAAACGACGTTATCAAACCAACTTCCAAAAGGCCAGGATTTCTTTGAAGATCCTTGTAGCGACAAACATTGGGAAGAGGGCAAAACGACACCTAATTACCACAACTCCCTAGATTTAGCAAGTCTCTTGTAAAAATCCGCCAAGGCGTTAATTGCACACCCAGTGCTATAATACAACGGAGAAGATTGGTTCGGCCATAACACAGACACCCGCCATGGGAAGTTTAACCACACATAACCGTACCGTACTAGCTTCAGACCATGAGCCTTTTACAGTGAAACGCACCACAAAAATTATACGAACAACGGCTTCGCATTAATTTGAAGACACCCCACGGCGGCCGAAGCCCCCGTGGGGTCGACACAGCTCAACCACTTCATAACGCTGTCGAGGGTTAATCCCTCGAGACGCGGCCGGAAGAAAGGAAGATATGGGGCGCTTCTGTCTAGAACGTTTAGGCGCGATTCTTTAAGCGCCCACTTTTAGGCGCGAGCGCTTTAGACGCGAACGCTATTAGGCGCCGCAAATTTAGGCGCGGGGACAGTTAAACGCCACATGAAAGAAATTCACCTTATTCTTGATTTTTAAATTTTTTATTAGGTAATTATTGCAATCATTAATGTTGAAGAAAAATTCAAATCTTCATAAACATTATATCTTCGGCTTTTTATGAGCCTTTTTAGAGTTAAAGTTTTACAAATTTAAATATTTTATTTACATTGTATCGATTATGAAAAATGAGTTATTTACATTTTGTATCTGGTTAGTTTAACGTGGTGGAATTATACACACCATATAATTTCACTACGTTAAACTATCTATATACAAAATGTAAGTAACTAATTGTTCATAATTGATAAAATGTAAATTCAATATGTAAATTTGTAAAACTCTAACACTGAAGAAGGCTCGTAAAAAGCTGAATATATATATATATATATGTATTGTTTATGAAGGTTTGAATTGTTCTTCAATATTAATGACTGCAATAATTAGTTAACAAAAAATTTAAAAATCAAGAATAATGTAAATTTCGTTCATGTAGCGCCTAAGTGCCCCGCGCTTAAAGTTGCGGCGCCTAAACTTCCAGGCGCCTAATCGCGTCCGCGTCTAAAAGCTTATCGCCTAAAAGCTCGCGCCTAATAATGCCCGCTTAAAGGTGCGCGCATAAACGTCCCTTTCCGGGGGCGCTTTTACTTCCTTTCCCTGTCTTATTCATGCAACCGATTTGTGCTAACACAATATTACAACCGCTTCCTCGAGCCAAAAACTGGTTGTGATAAACATATGGCGACGGGTTTGCTGTAGGGCGGGACGTAAATCACCAGACTAGTTTTTACGACGTGACGTTAGAGAATATTTGTGTCGGGTCTCACACATGTAAGCGATCGAAACTACACTATATTAGAACGAGCGGGAACTGTCAATATTTGAAATAAAAGATTTGGGAAAGCGCGGATATTTGAAATGCAAGGGCGGGATTTTAAGCTGGTCTTAAGGGTATGCAGTGGAGGTGGATACATGGTTTTAAAAAAAGTTAAAAATCCATCCCATGCCATAGGTGACTACAAAATATTTTAAAAAAGTCAAGGGCTACGTTACATCATGAATACAAAAGAACAACCAATGTGTCCTATGACTTAATTCATTATATGAAGAATGTAGATATTTTTTGTTATTTCAAATAAGATAAATATTAAAACATTTTAAATGTGAAACTTAGAAAGGTAACTAAACATGAAAAATAATCAAACTTCTACTTATTCTACCCGAATTATACAAAAAAAAGATTGAGGCTTGAAAACCAATGTAATGGGGACAGATTGACACCTTACCTATTTTTGTTTTTTATAGCACATCCAGCTTGGCTTTTCGATGAAGGCTTTTTATAGTTAAAGGAGGACTCTTAATAACTTTGATTGTTTACTTTTTATTTCGTTTACAAACTGACATTTTTTTCAAGTAAGTGCCATGTATGATTAGAGGGGTTTTCGGAGCCAGAGTATCTTACCTTGACACTATTTTATTTCGTTTCTAGCTGATAATAAGTTTTTTTTATAATCCTTTTCAGATTTCATCCTCATTAATATGAGCAGTTACGTGGGAAACATACATTTTGTGTGAGGTTTCGCAGGATTGATAATAAGAAAGTATTAGAAAAGCTCCTAAATTAAAGCTGTTACAGACTCCAAGTTTTGCTTCATCCAAAACGTTTGAAGCGCAAATATGTTGTTCTAACAGTCCAGGCTGCCATATCAGACTCACTAACGACTCAGAACTGATTACATCAACGAGATATAGCCATTTAGCCTACATAGTATTGCAGATCTTAAAATAACTGCTAAGAACGTTATGCATTACCAAATCAGAAAAATTGCATAGTGTAAGGTTAGCGACAAAAAGCAGTACTCGCTCACTGTTGATGTTTTCTTTATCTGTAGGGGAGTTTTTAAAGTCTTCAGAAATACTATCTACAATAACAAATAAAGGTCCACTAATATCGTGTTTCAAGTTTTAGACTATTTATTATTTAGTACTTTACTAGATGTATTTCTATATAGACAAGTACTACGATAAATCATTATTCATTATTAGATAGCTGTTCAACTAACGGTATAGTGAAGGCAAATTGAAAACAGTTCTTTTCTACTCACGATAGTTAGCAAGTTACAAGAGTCCTCAACCACGACAACAACAAAACGAGCCTAAAGAACTCACAGTTACTTACTCAAAACTAGAGATGGGCGCGTGAGTGAATTTTCGCTCACGTCACGCACGTTTCACGGTTGCTTTAAACAGTCACGTTCACGCACGTTCACGCTCACGTTCACTCACGTTCACGGCGTGACACGCCACTCACGACGTGACACGCAGCTTTTATTTCAAAATTTAAATTCAGATAGAACAGAATGTTCAAATTTAAAACCAATGAAAAACCCCTAAAGAGAACTAAAAATATGTTTTGCACCTGACATAATTTACGTGGTATGTTGCAATCAGAATAGTTGACATAACAAGAAAAAAATTAAAATTGACTACAATAACTTCGACAAGGGATAAATACTGATTTCTTGCAAATATATTTCTTGCAGCTGTCTTCAAAGACATTACTTTTAATATCAAAAGCTGTCATTTGAATTGAAGTTTCCGTTATTGGTATGAGTACAGAAGGTATATGTTGCTACGCAAGACTTTTAATTCGTAGGTTTGAAAGTACTTTTACGTACAAGGATCAACATTTTCAGCGTTAAGGCGAGTATACAAAAAAAAACATTAATTTTATTAGAATAATAAGTTCATCTACACAAGTACACAATAAATTGGTTTAAAAAGAAAACGTAATCAACATTTTCAGTGTTAAGTCGAGTATACAAAACAAAACATTAGGTACATTTCTAAAAATAAGTTCATCTACACATCTACACAATACATTTTTGGTTTAATAATAAAACGTAATTAACATTTTCAGCGTTAACCGAGTATAAAAAACAAACCATTACTTTTATTAGAATAATAAGTTCATCTACACATCTACACATTAAAATGTTGATTTAAAAATAATATGTAATCAACATTTTCTGCGTTAAATCGAATCCTGCGCTCTTCTAAAATTCGCCCAGCTGTAGAAAATACCCTTTCGCTTGTAGCGGAACTTGCCGGTATGTTTAAAATTTCTCAAGTTTTTTTAACAGTGGTGTATTTACACTGTTTTTCCAAAATCCTAAAATGTCATCTACATTTCCGAATTTTAATTTAACATACTAATTTAGTTCTGTTTCGACATCATCCTAATTACATGTGTCATCGTCAGAGCTATCTCTAAGTGTAGAAAGATAAGAATCTGATGCTGATGTACCAGTTTTGAGTCGTTTGCTATGTATTTCATCATTATCATCTATAGTTTTATTTGCATTATAATCTTCTCTTTTATGTGAAGGTATGAACTTTAAGGATTTATAATTAGGGTCCAAAAATAAAGCCACATAATGTAACTTGTTTGGCAGAATTCGTGATTTAGTGAATTTAAAAGTTGCTTCACCCTGCAGTTTTTTATTCGTTACTAAATATTCAACGTGAAATTAACGTGAAACGTGAATCACGCCTTGGAAATTTTCACTCACGTTCACTCACGTTCACGTCACGATTTTCAAATATTAGTCACGTTCACGACGCCCATCCCTACTCAAAACCAAAAAAACGAGGAGTTTGTGGTAGCTCCTAACGAAAAGAACCAGAAATAAAAGCCAAGCACGGAAGCTTTAATTAAGTATCAAATAGCGCGATTGAAACACAGCGTAAGCGCCAGTCAAAGTGGGGTATCGATGGTTAATCCCAAACTATATATTAAAACAAATAATAAAAACACGGACAATTGGATTATGATAGACAAATAAATTCAAAAACACTTAAACAGTAAATCAGGGTATCAATGCAAAAGAACATGCGTTTTAATGGCACAAATTGTTTAATATGGGCACATACAAGTTAAAGTGGGTCCATAAATGCAAAATGACATAGGAGTATGGATGTTAAAAATTATGCAAGAGCTCTGTTAGGCTAAGGGAAACTAAGATGAACAAAATTAGATAACGAAAAGAAGTTAGCGACACTTTCGCTCAAGAATCAACTGGGCGTTTAATAGTATTAGGTTTCATAATTATAGTACAGTTACTAGAACTGCGCAGGTATCAATCAGCGTAAAACTCGTCTTATCTAACATGCCTTTCAGGCGCTGGTAAAAAGTTAATCTCGAACCTAGAACCTAAACCTGTCGATAGGCCTTAGAAAAACTTCAGTAAACTAATGTATAAAACCATAGTACGTATTACAAAAATAATGTTTAACTACCTTTTGCTGGCTGCCTAAGTGCTAAAATATAACTTTCCTTAACACTATCTTACCTACAACAGAGAACTAAATGTTGTAAGGTAGAGGTTTTGCCGTAACGCAGCCATGGCCATTAGGATTTTCTGGGGCGGCTTCACTGGGATGCATTGTCGAGAAGGAAACTAAAAAGGCCACCAGAAACCCTGGTGGCTGGATCAACGTCTCACCAAGAAAGCTTTGGCAATCTGCAAGACAATTTCCGCCTATCACGAACAGGAGCGGTTCATGCGCCATCGAATGTAGCAAAGTGAGCTTTGCGGTTCCTAATGGGCCTAAATGACAATCACATAATTAGCAACACTAACTCATAGGAAAAGACCTTAGGTGAAAAGCGGCCCAGTGAACTTGTGCAGTGAAAAAAAATATATTTGCACGTTTTGCATCATGATCAAAAATAACTGCGCCACCGCTTCAGAGAATTGGATAAACTTCATAGCACTCACGGACTTTGGAGAAATACATGGGTAACCAAATTTTAAAAAATCGGTTTCACAGCTAACACTAAAACGACTTAACTTCCTGACCCGCAGAAAGGAAATTCGCGGGAATCGAAAATTCCACGATGTCGCTTTTCGAAAACTACCGAATAGCTCCACTCTCAAAATCTTTGGAGCCAGCAATAAAAACGAGCAAGCTTAAATTTAATGTGGATTAAGGCCGCAAATTCAAAATCAAATGGACTGTTACAATATTTCCAGGTTTGAATGGCAAATCTGACATATTTTCTGCATCAGTCAACCAGTTCGATTTGTATATCTATAGTTTCAATTCAATTATTATTAGTGTTGCATTCTCTCTGCTGATTATGTTATACTAACAATAATTTTTTTACACAGCAGCATAGTCTGGGATTGTTTGTTTTTATTTACAGTGGCCGTACGACGTATGTAAACCGTCTATATTTATCGATAATTCTTAAATAACCATTACAATAATATCTATTCTTGTATAAAGTTTCACTGATTTATATCACAATTAAAAATTATTATTCTTGTGTGTATTAAAAAAATCCTTGTTACGGTTTCCAACTCCACATGTTCTAAATACTTGGTGTCGTAAAGCGCATCATGTTTTTACAGTCAATAAGACAAAAATTCTGTAAGGAAATCGATAAGAGCGATTCCTTTACGCCCAGCCTTATATGGGCTTTTCCTCTGTATTATACATAAGGGGGAAGGATAACCGTAGACTAACGACGAACGAAACGGATAATAATTGGATTCCAGTTCTTCAACGAACACGTGGATGCGTGTCGCATTCTCAAGTTCACTTTTATGGCGCTGTGCAATGTTTAATCTTAATCTAAAATCGACCATAAACTGAAATTGCATACCTCGAGTTATGGCTTTGATTTTTCGCAATTTTTAGATTATGACCCAACGACACAGCAAACGGCCTTCTCCGCAACAAAATTTACAACCGCTCCACATAAAGTTTCCCGCGGCAAAATTTCTAATCTGGCGTCACAGTTTATTTTTTCAAAACACAATGTGATTTCCCTGGTAATAAAAACGTTCGAGAGTTTACAAGCGGCATATGTGAGTGCACGAACGACTATTTCTGAATATTGATGATTTTTTCGTTTTGAATTGATTTATTTGTCGTGTCATTTTGTTTCTTATTCTTTCCATGTATATTGCGCTTAAAATGGTGTGCAAATATTTTATAAAATCTATTGGATTAACACAGTTTACTTCTGGCCAGGCCTTCTTGTCCGAAATGTACTGCTGCAAACATTTGAAATAATAAAAATGTAACAGATAACCATATCAATTAATAATTATTTATGAAAAATCTGTATTGTAACATTTCTTAAGCTAGAATGGGTAGGATGAACTACATAATGTGACAGTTGTGGCACTGAAACCAAATAACTATTATAGGAGGGCTGTTATAATAATAATAATTATTATTATTATCTTTATTTAGTTATAAACTATTTTAAGATTTAAAATTGTTTACATAATTACTCAACTAATAATTTTTCTTAACATAATCGCTTAGTTTTGTTTTAAACTCATAGATATTTTTAGTTCCTTTAACTTCAATTGGAAGGTTATTATAAATTTTGAAGCCTTTATAAAAGAAACAATTTTGGGAACTGCTTTTTGTAAGTTTGGGTAATCTAACATTCTGCCTAATTCTAGTACTATAATTATGAATAGCACAACCATAAACTAAGTTTTGGGTCATATATTCAGGTAACAGGTTATTGACTGCTTTAAAACCTAACAACAAAGAATTGAAATAAATGCGTTGCTTCATACTTAACCATTGTAAACAATATAGCATCGCAGAAATTCTTGTATATTTCGAACAGCGTAATATAATACGCATTACTCTGTTCTGCTGTTTTTCATTCTAGCCAATTCTTATTCATGACATAAAAATAATATACTAGAGCAGTCGTCGAAATGCGGTGCGAGGATTGTTTTGTAAATCATAATTTTAGCCTGTATACTAAGCTTATTAGAAATTCTAGTGAATACGCTTATTTCTTAACTACCTTTTTAATTACATAATCTACGTTTGCTTTGAAGTTTAATTTATCATCTATAATTACTCTTAGATATTTAACTTGAGATACTTTTTTTATTTCTAAGTTTTCAATTTTAATTTTATTAACCTGATACCTGATAAAATTACTGCTTTCGTTTTTGCTATATTCAGTTACAGTTTATTACATTTTAACCACTTAGAAATTATTTCTAAATTTATATTCATTTTATTAATAACATTTCTAACATCTTTGTCGGACACTGTCACTACTGTATCACCTGCAAACAGATTTATGGTGCAATGTTTTAGATTCAATTCCAAATCGTTTATATACAAAATAAACAATAATAGGCCCAAAACAGAGCCTTGGGGTACACCCAAGTTGTTTTCCATGTACCTTGACTGGCACTGATCGAAGTGTGTAGTTTGTAGTAGATGAGTGAGATAACTTTGAAACCACATATTTTCGTTACCATGTATTCCATATTTATGTAGTTTATTCACTAACCGCTGCCTGTCGATAGTCCCAAATGCTCGTTCATAATCTAGAAAAACAGTAACTACACTTTTATTTAATTCAAAGTCACTTTTCCAATTCATGAGAACCAAGTTTAACGCCGTTTCACACGAATGTTTAGTTCGAAATCCTGATTGGTTTTTACTTATAATGTCATGTTCATCTAAAAAGATTTGTAGTTGATCTTTCACAATAAGTTCCATAATTTGCTCGTATACCGGTAATACATTTATTGGTCGAAATTCTTCACACTTGTTAGTGAATTTAACTTTAGGTACTGGAACAACTCTAAATATTTTCCATAATTCTGCAAAGCACCCTGTTCCGAGAGACTGATTTATTAATTTAACAAATACCTCACCTACAACTGGTAAGCCATCTGCAATTACAGCAACTGTAATATGGCCGAAAGAACCTTTTCGTTTAATTTTAGCTATTGATTTTTAAATATCATTTAATGTAATTGGTTTAAATTTAAAGGTACTGATATTATCCCGAAAAGTATAATGGACTTGTTTAGCTCTAATATACTATTTACAAAGTACTGATTAAATTTATTAGCAATATCCTGGCATTACTAATTTCTCCTCCGTCAAATAAAATGTTTGAAAAAGTATTTGTTTGTCCTTTCAATAAAGATTTGACAGTTTTCTATATCTTCGGATTTCCACGACAGCTTTTTATTCTATTTTCATAATATTGGTTTTTCCTGTCCTTAATTTTATTGCTGTAAAAAATTGTAATACGTTTAAGGTGTTGCCAGTTCTGCGTGTTTTTTGTAAATTTAGCTGTCTTGTAGAGGTGATTGCGTTCCGCCTGGAGATTACGTAAATCACAGCTAAATCATGGGGTGTCAGTTCTAAAAGTGTAATTATTTTGTTGTCAATGAGGAATTTACGGAATTTTGTATTCTGCTGACCATATGTGTGGCAAGATTGTTTACATCTTTACTATCTAATAATGTGACCCAGCTATATTTATTTACTTTATCAAGCAGTTTTTATGCGGAGTAATCAGCGAATGTTGCGATATTAACTCTTTCAAAATTGCTGTTATACCGTGCAATCTTTCGTAACGTGACATCGATTGCATTATGTTCATAAATTTGTGGAATCTGCATATTCCAAATACATTGTCTTGATTTGTTATATTATGTAAGTGTTGGTTATTAGATAAATACGGATTTGTTAATGAAAGAACCTGTATTGTTTTTCAAAGTAGTCGCACGTAGTCACACTACATTTATTCATTCTTTGAAAACACTTGGAGAACTGGTTTTTGGAAGATCGTTAAATATCCGCTGAAAGTCAGCAACCGCCGAATTTGCATCCGGAAGTTTCTTACAATATACAGGGTGTCCAAAATATAATGGGACACAGATTAGTCATAGATTCCGTACGTTATAATAAATCGATTAAACATAATATACCTTACTACAAAGTCCCTTCAGTAAGAAGTTTATAGGGCATTAAAGTTCAATTTTTTATTTGTTTTTTAACATTGAAAATGTTTAACGAATTGGAGATGTGACGCTAGTACGGTGCTCTCTTCGCGATTTGTGGGACGCTTGAAAAATGCGCAGTTTTCGCTAATTTTTGCGAGTTATACGTATTGCAGGTGAATGTTGTTGGTGTTATTTTGAAGATCTCGTCAACGGCGAACTTTCTGGCGAGGTTGTGAAAATGTAAGATTCGAGAGGGCGAAAGTATGGGGGTTACAACGATTTTTTGAAAGATCCAAATGTGATTTGGGGCTAGTTAAAAAGTAGATAAATCAACGCTCATCGTACTGGCTGGCTTTTGCGGTCTGCGATGAACGGGGGCGAAGTTGGAGAGGTAGAAATCTGAGGTGCATTTGTAGCAAATTGAATGTTCGCATAAATATGGGGAAATAAAAAATGTCTAGTTTTGTTTTTGGCAGTTTGTGGAGGAATTTGTGGGTTTTTATGAATTTTGCGGGGAAACCGTTATAATTATCAGAAAAAATTGTAAAATTAATATTTGTGTGAAATGCGCTGTTTGGAGACTTTCTACTGGTCGATTTTATGTTTAAGAGAATTTGGAAAGTGGGAATTTGGCTGCCCAGGTGGATTTGGGGGTTGCAAAATGGGGAAAACGTTATAATTATGAGAAAAACAGTAAAATTTATATTTGTGTGAAATCCGCTGTTTGGAAGTTTACTACTAGTCAATTGTATTTTTTAAGAGAATTCGGGATGTGAGAATTTTGCAGCCCAGGTGGATTTGGGGGTTGCAAAATGGGAAACCGCTATAATTATCAGAAAAACCTTAAAATTAATATTTGTGTGAAATTCGCTGTTTGGAGGCTTTTTAATGTTAGACTGTATTTATTAAGAAAATTCAGGATGTGCGAATTTTTCAGGCCAGGCGGAGTTGTGGACACCGCTAATTATCAGAAGAACGTTAAAATTAATATTTGTGAGAAACTCGCTGTTTGGAGAATTTCTACTGTTTGATTGTATTTTTTAAGAAAATTTGGGATGAGGGAAATTTGCAGCCTATGCCAATTTGAGGGTTGTAAACTGGGGAAACCGCTATAATAATTAGAAAGACTTTAAAATAAGATTTGAGAGAAATTAGCTGTTTGGAGATTTTCTACTGTTCGACTGTTTTTTTAAAGACAATTTGGGATATGAGAAATTTGCAGGCCAGGCGGATTTGAAGGTTGCTAAATAGAGAAACCGCTATAATTATCACAAAAACCTTAAAATTAATAGTCGTGGGAAACTTGCTGCTTGGAGGCTTTCTACCGTTCGATTGTATTTTTTAAGAAAATTTGGAGTGTGGGAAATTTGCAGATCAGGCGGATTTACGGGTTGCAAAATGGGGAAAGCGCTATAATAATTAGAAACACTTTAAACATAAGGTTTGAGAGAAATTAGCTGTTTGGAGACTTTCTACTGTTCGACTGTTTTTTTAAGAAAATTTGGGATATGGGAAATTTGCAGGCCTGGCGGATTTGAAGGTTGCTAAATAGGGAAACCGCTATAATTATCAGAAAAACCTTAAAATTAGTATTTGAGAGAAATTCGTTGTTTGGAGGCTTTCTACTGTTCGATTGTAGTTTTTAAGAAAATTTGGGATGATGGAAATTTCCAGATCATGCGGATTTGAGGGTTGCAAAATGGAGAACCCGCTATAATTATCAGAAAAACCTTAAAATTAAGATTTGTGAGAAATTCCCCGTTTGGAGACTTGCTACTGTTCGACTGTATTTTGTAAGAAAATTGGGGATGTGGGAATTTTGCAGCCTAGGCGAATTTGTGGGTTGCAAAATGGGGAAACCGCTATAATTATCAGAAAAACCTTAAAATTAATATTTGTGAGAAATTCGCTGTTTGAAGGCTTTCTACTGTTCGATTGTATTTTTAAAGAAAATTGGGGATGATGGAAATTTTCAGATCATGCGGATTTGAGGGTTGCACAATGGGGAAACCGCTATAATTACCAGAAAAACCTTAAAATTAATATTTGTGAGAAACTTGCTGTTTGGAGACTTTCTTCTGTTTGATTGTATTTTTTAAGAAAATTTGGAATGTGGGAACTTTGCAGCCCAGGCGGATTTGAGGGTTGCAAAGTCGGGAAACCGCTATAATTATCAAAATAACCTTAAAATCAGTATTTGTGTGAAATTCGTTGTTTGGTGACTTTATACCGGCCGATTGTATTTTGTAAGAGAACTTGGGATGTGAGAATCTTGCGGCCCAGGTGGATTTGGGGTTGCAAAATGGGGAAACCCGTTATAATTATCAGAAAACCGTTATAATTAATGTTTGTGTGAAATTTGCTGTTTGAAGGCTTCCTGCTGTTCGATTGTATTTTTTAAGAAAATTTGGGATGTGAGAAATTTGCAGCCCATGCAGAATTGAAAGTTGCAAAACGGGGAAACCGCTATAATTTTCAGAAAAACCTTAAAATATAGATTTGTGGGAAATCCGCAGACTGGAGACTTTCTGCTGTTTGATTGTATTTTTTAAGAAAATTTAGGATGTCGGAAATTTGCAGGCCAGGTAAACTTGAAGGTTGCAAAGTAGGGAAACCGTTATAATTATCAGGAAAACCATTAAATTAATATTTGTGAGAAACGTGCTGTTCGTAGACTTTCTACTCGTCGATTTAACTTTCAAAGAGAATTCGCGCTGTGGGAATTTTGCAGCGCAGGTGGATTTGTGATTTGCAAAATGGGGAAACCGCTATAATTATAAAAAAAAACCTTAATATTAATATTTGTGAGAAATTCGCTGTTTGAAGACTTTCTACTGTTCGACTATATTTTTTAAGAAAATTTGGAATATAGGAAATTTGCAACTCAGGCGGATTTGAGGGTTGCAAAATTGGGAAACCGCTGTAATTATCAGAAGAACCTTAAAATTAATATTTGTGAAAAATTCGCTGTTTGGAGAATTTCCACTGTTTGACTGTATTTAAAAAAAAAAATTCGGATGAGGGAAATTTGCAGCCCAGACGGATTTGAGGGTTGCAAAATGGGGAAACCGCTATAATTATCAGAAAAACCTTACAATTAATATTTGTGTGAAACTTGCTGCTTGGAGGCTTTCTACTGTTCGATTGTATTTTGTAAGAAAATTTGGAATGTGGGAAATTTGCAGCCCGGTCGGATTTGAGGGTTGCAAAATGGGGAAACCGCTATAATTATCAGAAAACCTTAAAATTAATATTTGAGAGAAATTCGCTGTTTGAAGGCTTTCTACTGTTCAATTGTATTTTTTGAAAAATGTCGTATGTGGGTAATTTGCAGCTCAGGCGGATCTGAGGGCTTCCAAATGGTGAGACCAATTATCAGAAAAACCTTTAAATTAATATTTGTGTGAATTTCGCTGTTTGGTGACTTTCTACGGGTCGATTGTATTTTTTAATAGAACCCGGGATGTAAGAATCTTGCGGCCCAGGTGGATTTGGGGGTTGTAAAATGGGGAAAATGTTTTAATTATAAAAAAAGCCTGAAAATTACAATTTGAGTAAGATTCGCTTTTTGGAAACTTTTTACTGGTCGATTGTATTTTTTAAGAAAACTCGGAATGTGTGAATTATGAGACACGTGGATTTGGGAGTTGGAAAATGGGGAAAACATAATTATCAGGAAAACCTTAAAATTAAATTTGTGTGAAATTCGCTGTTTGGAGGTTTTGTACTAGTCAATTGTATTTTTTAAGAGAATTCGGGATGTGGGAATTTTGCAGCCCAGGTGGCTTTGAGGATTGTAAAATGGGAAAAACGTTATAATTATCAGAAAAACTTGAAAATTGATATTTGTGTGAAATTTGCTATTTGGAAAATTTCTATTGGTCAATTGTATACTTTAACTGATTTCTGAATGTGGAAATTATGCGACCCATGTGGATTTGGGGGTTGCAAATGTGGGAAAACCGTTATAATTATCAGAAAAATATTAAAATTAATATTTGTGTGAAATGCGCTGTTTGGAGACTTTCTACTGTTCTATTGTTTTTTTAAAGAAAATTTGGGATTCGGGAAATTTGCTGCCCAGGCGGATTTGAGGGTAGCAAAATGGGGACACCGCTATAATTATCAGAAAAAACCATAAAATTTATAGGTATTATGAGAAACTTGCTGTTTGGAGAATTTTTACCGTTCGATTGTATTTTTAAGAAATTTTAGGATGAGGAAAATTTGCAGCCTAGGAGGATTTGAGGGTTGCAAAATGGGGAAACCGCTATAACTCTCAGGAAAACCTTAAAATTAATATTTGTGTAAAATTCGTTGTTTGAAGAACTGCTACTGTTCGATTGTATTTTGTAAGAGAATTGGGGATGTTGGAATTTTGCAGCCTAGGAGGTATTGAGGGTTGCAAAATGAGGAAACGGCTATAATTATCAAAAAACCTTAAAATCAACATTTGTGTAAAATTCGCCGTTTAGTGGCTATCTACTCTTCGATTTAATTTTTTAAGAGAATTTGGAATGTGGGATATTTGCAGCCCAGGCTGCTTTAAGGGTTGCAAAATGGGGAAACCGCTATAATTATCAGAAAAACCTTAAAATTAAGATTTGAGAGAAATTCGCTGTTTGGAGGCTTTCTGCAGGATTTGGGGGTTGAAAAATGGGAAAAACGTTATAATTATCAGAAAAACTTGAAAATTAATATTTGTGTGATATTCGCTGTTTGGCGATTTTCTATTGGTCAATTGTATACTTTAAGAGATTTCTGAATGTGGGAATTATGCGACCCATGTGGATTTGAGGGTTGCAAAATGAGGAAAACGTTATGATTAACAAAAAACCTTACAATTAATAGTTGTGTGAAGTGATCCCTTTGGCGACTTTCTACAAGTGTTTTTATTTTTAAGAAAATTCCTGGATGTGGGCATTTTTAAGCGCAGGTGGATTTGGGCTTACAAAATGGGGAAAACTATTGTAATTATCAGAAAAATCTTAAATTTAATAGTTGAGTGAAATTCGCTGCTTAGAGATTTTCTCCTGGTTAATTGTATGTGTTAACAGAATTAAAAATGTGGGAGTTTTGCATCCAAGGTGGATTTGGGGGTGGTAAAATGGGGAAAACTATTATAATTATCAGAAAAACCTTAAATTTAATAGTTTTGTAAAATTCGCTGTTTGCAGACTTTTTACGGGTCGTATAAATTTTCTAAGAAAATTCGGGGTGTGGAAATTTTACGACCAATGTGGATTTCGTGGTTGCAAAATATTAAAAACGTTAGAATTATCAGAAAAACCTTAAAATAAATGTTTGTGTGAAAATCGTTGTTTTGAGACTTTCTACGAGTCACTGAATTTTTTAAGAGAATTCGGGGTTTTGGAATTTTGGGGTTCAGGAGGATTGGGCTTGTCAAATGGGGTAATCGTTATAATTAACACAAAAACCTTACAACGTGTAATTAGCTATTTGGAGATTTTCTACTGATCGATTGTCTTCTGGATTAAAAAATGGAGGGTGAGTTACCTCACACGCACTTAGGCCGCATTAGGTGGGCCCATTGTGCTACCTCCCAGCAGCTCTCCAAGTTCGGTATCACTCAAGCCATCCAATCTTTTGAATGTACTTAAGGACGACCGCAACTGGAATATTGCTAATTCTGGCCATATCGGGCCAGAAGTCCCACAACATGGATCCTCTGACTCTTGCGAGAGCTGGACAGTGACACAGAACTTGTGCTGCTGTCTCGTCATCCTCGTTGCATCCGCGACAGTTTGGGCTGTCCACCAGTCTCATCCTGTGCATATGTTGGTTTAGAGTGCAGTGTCCAGATAGGATACCCACGACTAGTCGAAGGTTCCTTCGGGACAGTTGCAAGCAATATTTGGCTGTCTTTGGCGAGGGCGCTGTAATAGCAGCCCGTGCTTGACGACAGCTTTGCATGTTAACCCATCTTCGTATGAAGCTGTTTAAGGTTTCTTGATATAGCATAGAGCTTAATATTGTCAGGGATATGGGGATTACGGGTTCTGGCCCCCAGAGAGGTTGTCCGGAAGCCAGTCTCGCAGTCTCATCAGCCTCCTCATTGCCGTAGTTACCGTCATGTCCTTTCACCCATACAAGAGAAACAACATTATTTTTTGAGATATCTTCGAGAGCTTCACGGCACTGCAGTACCACACCTGAGGTAATTGTGCAACTGCCCAGGGCTAGTAAAGCGGCTCTACTGTCACTGAAGATACCAATACATTGATTCTCGATTTTCCTTTCAAGAATTGCTTTTGCACCATGCATTATTCCAATTACTTCCGCTTGAAAGACAGTGGCCATTTTGCCTAGTGGTATGCTTTGACGGAGGTTCAGATCGTCAGAGAAAACTCCGGCACCTGTTCCGTGCTTTGTTTTAGATCCATCAGTAAAGATGGATATATCTATATGCTGGGTAAACCCGGCATTTTCATAAACGTTAAATTGTCTATTGAAGGCATATTGCAGAGGGAGGTAGTCCACCATGGCGTCCAGAAGAGGGATCTTGTCGACGGCCTCATTCAGAATGCGGGTATGCCTGCCTCCCTTGCCTGCTGTGTGCCACAGCCCTTTGTAGCGCAGCCTCAAGGCGGCTCTTACGGCTACTTCCTCCACAAAAAGATCAAGTGGTGGAAGGCATAAGATCACCTCTAAAGCGGCTGTAGGGGTTGAGCGTATAGCACCTGTAGAACTAAGACAGGCAAGACGTTGCACATGTCCTAGTTTACTTGCTGCCGTAGCCTGTCTGACCCTGGGCCACCAGACAAGTGCTCCATAACATAGCATGGGCCTAATCACGGCAGTATACAGCCACAAGGTAATTCGGGGAGAGAGTCCCCAGGATTTACCTAAAGCGCGGCGACACTGCCATAATGCCATGCATGCTTTTTCAGTTTTGACTTTTAAATGTTTCTCCCAATTCAGCTGTCTGTCAAAAATAACTCCCAAGTATTTGACATTGTCTGAAAAGCTGAGAGAAGTGTTGAATAGGAGAGGACTACGTAAAGGTCCCACCTTCCTTTTTTTTTGTGAAAAGTACCATTTCTGTCTTCGAAGGATTGACAGAGAGTGACTGTTCATTACACCATGTTTCTGTTATTCGAAGAGCTGTCTGCATCAAGTTACAGAGCGTGCCCTCGAACTTGCCAGTAATGAGGATGACGATGTCATCCGCATATCCAGTAGTATAGAATCCAGCATCATTGAGTGTGCTTAGAAGGCTGTCTACCACTGTATTCCACAGTAGTGGAGACAGAACCCCCCCTTGCGGACAGCCCTTCGTCACAACATCTCTAATGGAGTTGCCTCCTATATTAAATTGTACTGCTCTCATCGTAAGCATGCGTTTTATCCACTCACAGAGAGTGGGTGCCACACCATGCCTGCGTAAGGCAGAGTTAATGCTCTCAAATGAAGCCTTGTCAAAGGCTCCTTCAATATCAATGAAGACTCCCAGAGTGGACATTTTATTGTCTAGCGATCTCTCAATGCGGTTCACTACATCATGTAGCGCCGATTCAGTAGATCTCCCTGAGATATAGACGTGTTGGTTCAGGTGCAATGGGTGTAAAGCCAGCATCCTTTCCCGTATTTCTCTGTCGCAAAGTCTCTCAAGCGCCTTTAGTAAGAAGGATGTGAGACTAATGGGACGATACGATTTGGCCTGGGTATAATCCGTACGCCCTGGTTTAGGTATAAAAACTACCTTCACTTCTCTCCAGCTCTCCGGTATATATCGAAAAGCGATACACGCCCGGTAGATGCGCACCAGGTGAACAAGCATCAGGTCCAGTCCCCACTGTAGTAGGGCTGGAAAGATACCGTCCACTCCTGGCGACTTGAAGGGGACAAAGGAGTTTATAGCCCAGGTTACCTTGTCACCCCGTACGACCTGGTTTGCCACATTCCAATCCTCCTCTGAGGGAGGTGGAATGTTGGGTCTTGGCCATACATTGTCAGGGGTGACAATACAGCCTGGAAAATGTGTTTGAATTAGCACTTCCGCTGTCTCTTCGGGTTTGGTTGTAAAAGAACCATCCCCTCGCTTGAGACAGCCTGGCTGTTGGTTTGGATCCTTAGAAAGGATCTTCTTCAGCCGAGCCGCGGAGGCAGTGGTCTCTATGGAACTGCAAAACGTTTTCCAAGAGTCCCTCTGTCTCTGGCGGATTTCTTTTTTGTATAAACGTTTTTGGTCTTTATAGACCTCCCAGTCACTAGTAATTCTAGTTCTTTTTGCTTTGTTAAAGAGTTTGCCCAATGTTGATTTCATCCTATCGAGTTTTGGACACCACCAGGAGGTTGTGCGACTCGCTTTGGATATCTTCAAGGGGCATGACGATTCGTAAGATTGTAGGATCGAGTTCTGCAGGATATCCACACTGATTTGCAAGTCCTCTACCTGATCAATCTTTTCTGGGAAAACCGAATCCGCCAGATGAGCTTCCAGATCTGTCTTGTAAGATAGTCTGTCAGTCCGCCTAGGGTTTCGATATTGTTTTGGTTGAGCTATAGTTCCAGATAATTTGAAACAAAGCCATCTGTGGTCTGACATAGACACAACAGGTGATACCTGCCAGCCCACAATATTATTGGAAATATCTGAAGAGGCCAGAGTGATATCAATCACGGTCTGGCTACGCGTTGTGACAAAAGTTGGTTCACATCCACGGTTCAGTATTTCTAAGTTTGTACTTATTAGGTACTCAAGTAAAAACCTACCTCGGGTGTTAATGCCACTGCTACCCCACGAGACGTGGTGAGCATTTGCATCACAGCCAATAATTAAGTTTTTGTTGTTCCTCTCACAGTAGTTCACCAATTCGATCAACTCCGCGCTAGGTGGAGGGTCAATTGAGTCACTGGGGAGGTATACCGATGCGAAAATTACATCTTCCTTCCCTTCGTTTATACTACAGCTCATCTGTATCGCCGTAATATCACGCGTACAGAGGTGTGGCAAAGCAAAGGCTTGTAAATGCTTGGGACAGTAGATGCACGTCCTTGGTTTCTCATGGGTGCTATCTGTAAAAACAGTGCCATTACGGTTAATTAATCCACAGATCTTTGATTTTACAATCCAAGGCTCTTGTATTAATGCAACAGTGTCCTGCTGGCTGTCGAGCTGTCTGCGTAGAGTAACAGCAGCCTCTCGACAGTGTTGCAGGTTAATTTGTATAATGTTTAGTCCAGGTTGGGTGGACATGAGGTCGACAATAAATTATTCGACCTCGGTGTCCGACCCGGACCCTAGAAGCATACTCATCAGCTCCATCTCCTCCTCAAGAGTATCCATGGGGGTGGGGGGTTGTGAAGCTTCTCCTTCGGATGGCTGCTGCGGTAGCAGCGGCTCTCCTACTGGCGGTGGAGGGGTATCCAAGGACGCACCCTGGTCTGCAACAACAAGGGGTTTAGGGGTATCCGTAGACGCACCCTGCCCTGGGGGGTTGGAGTCTGGAGGTGCATCTCCAGGCCTCTGAATTTTTAATTTTAAAGTTGTAAACTGATAGTGCAGTTTACTACCTTTACTTTTGACTGCTGTTTCAGCCTCTTGGTTTAGCCCAAAAACTAGGAGTCTGCCAACGGGCTCCTCCTTTTCGGCTGTGTGGAAGAGGGGCCAGTCCCGAACACCTATCCCGGGGTTCTGCACTGCCAGGCGGCGAGTAACAGTCTCCGTAGATTCAGGTTTCCCTGGAATCCACAGAGCTGCCTTCGCCAGCCTGGGCAGCCGATCCACCTGGACGACATTGAGACGGGCGCCCTCCCATAAAGTGGGCAGGTTTGACACTGCTTCTGTTAGCCACTTCAGGGTCTGGTCATCCTCGCAGGTGATTCTAAGAATCTCTCCGGAGTACTGCCAGCCCTTAAAAGTGGGTGCAATTTGGCCTTCAGCTAGGGCGAACATATGGTTGTCCAGAGCCACCAGCAATTGGTCTTTTATTAGGTCCGCTTGGACCTGGGTGATCTTACCGAGTGGGGTCCTTAGATCCACGATGGCCACGCGGAGGTGCCTCGTAAGGGCCTCTTTGTAACCACCTGTCCTTTCGGTTACCTTTTGGTCTGGCTTGACCTTCTTTTTCGGATTAGAGGTGGAGGGCGTGCTTCCATCCGATCTAATCCTTTTACTTGTGGAGGGTGTAGGCCTACCGGAACCAACCGCCTTGGGGCTAGCTCTGGGAGCCAGTCCCTTGGTAGTGGTTGAGGAGAGCCCACGTCCCTTCCCACTTCTATCCTTCATTTTGCCTGAACCTGCCACCTTAGGGTTAGCTTCAGGAGCCAGCCTTTGGGTGGAGGTAGAGGCAGTAGCGCCGGAGTTCTCTGCGGTTAAGCGAGCCTTCCTCCTGCGCTTCTGTTCGGCACCAGAGATCCTCTTCCTCTTTGGAAGAGTCTGTTGCTCCTCCTCTGTATTTTGCTGCTGCTGTTGTTGCGGTCCTGCTTGAGGGGTATCCGAAGACGCGCCCTGTACGGTTTCTTCAAACTTCTTATCATCCATGCTGAAAGAAAAATTCATCTCCCTAGCTCCCCACCCACCACGTAGCCCAACAAGGGGACGCCGAACTTCGACGCCAAGGATACTAAGAAGATATAGCTCCCAGAGATGAGTTGCACACGAGCAGGCACCTTTAGGCGAGCCCCAGGGTATCAGAAACCGGAACCCCTAGGGACCTCAAGGACCCACTGCATGCACCTTCACCCTCAAAGAGCTCACCCTTCCGGCGGTCTGACCCGACGGAACAGCCGATTGATCGAGGTGGGTTAGTCTCGACCTCCCGTCTAAGTGAAATCAGGGCCAAAGAGATGTGTTACTGCGCTCCAGGAAACCAAACCGTCCCAGAGGCAGCTCAATCCCCAGGATCCCTTCATCCAACCGACACGGGTGGCCTCGCACGGCACAAACACGAGGGTAACCTAAAACCCTGTGAAGTTCATTGAGCGGCCACAACTCAATGAAGAGGGGGGATGGTCCGCGGTGGCAGCTTTCGTTCCATCACACAGGAGTTTAGGCCCGGGATATCCCTACTAGCTAACCACTAACCTTAGTCCGGAGGACCTCGGCCGTTCTCCTATCCGCCACCTGGAGACGCGCTCGGTAGGTGTCCCAACCCCCGAGTAAACTTCTACTGATCGATTGTATTTTTCAAGAGAATTGGGGATTTGCGAATTTTGCTATCCAGTTAAATTTGGGTTGAAAAATGGGAGACGCGATATAATTATCGGAAAAACCTTAAAATCTATATTTGTGTGAAATTCGCTGTTTGGGGATTTTTTGCTGGTCAATTGCATTTTTTAAGAAAATTCAAAATGTGGGTATTTTGCTGCCCAGGAGGTTGCAAAATGGGGAATACGTTATAATTAGCAAAAGAACCTTTAAATCAATATTTGTGTGAAATTTGCTGTTTGGAGGCTTTGTAGTAGTCGATTGTGTTTTTAAAAGAATTCGGGATGTGTAAATTTTGCGGCCCAGGTGGATTTGGGGTTGCAAAATGCGGAAAACAATATAATTATCAGAAAAACCTTAAAATCAATATTTGTGGAATGGGGAAAACGTTAGAATTTGAAGAATAACCTTAGAATCAATATTTGTGTTAAATTCGTTTGGAGATTTTCTACTGGTCGATTGTATTTTTTAAGCGAGTTCGGGATGCGGTTGTGAGGGGGAAATTACCTTATTTTCTTAATTTTTAAATAAGAAAAATGTGCAATTTTTTTACTCCGACCCTTTGTGATTTTGGAAATTTTATGCCAGACCTGAAAATCAGCAAATTAATTTTCAATTCATTAACGAAGATTGGTAAATTGCAGCTTCTGTAAATTTTTTGCTAATTTTCACAAATGTAGAGACGAATTTTGGTATACATGCTTATTATTATGTACTTTATCTATCTTTCAAAACTTTTTTAGCTCTCGCTTCGTTATGCACTAAAATAAATTACTCTTAGTTCTTAAGCGTAAATGCAACCGTTTACCTTAAAATGCCCATCAAAGGTTTTTGGTTGTCATTAAAACGTGGAATTATCAAGTAGCCACGATCTCAAAAACAATGGGTAATGATTGTGATTGTGATTGTGATTTAGTAAATAACCACAAGAAATCAATTAATGACGTTGGTGACATAATTTTTTTGTTTTTTGTTTTTACGGCAATGCTGCGACTCAATGAACATAACAGCATTGGAGAATTCGTTATGTCGCGGCATTTTCTTAAACATAAAAGAACAAATTGTTGTCATTAATGTCATTAATTGATTTATCATTGCTGTTTACTAGATAACCATTGTTTTTGTGATCATGGCTACTTGATAATTCCACGTCTTAATGACAACCAAAAACCTTTGATAGGCATTTTAAGGTAAACGGTTGCTTTTTCGATTAAGAACTAGGTGTGCATTATTTTTGTGATTTTTAATTCTCTTTCAGATAATAATCTGAAATATTAAAAATTGTTATAGCATTTTAAGGTAAACGGTTGCTTTTACGCTTAAGAACCAAGAGTACATTATTTTTGTGCTTTTTAATTCACTTTCAGATAATCTAAAATTTTTAAAAATGTTATAGTTAACGAAGTTTTTAAAGTATGTAAAGTTCTTCTTACAGTCAAGTTTAGTTTATGAATTTTTTTGTTAGTACAGTACATAATAGTAAGCATGTATACCAAAATTCAAATCTATGTCTCTACATTTGTGGAAATTACCAAAAAAATTAAAAAATAAACTTAAGGTCCAGTAACTTCTTACTGAAGGGACTTTGTACTAAACTACATTAAGTTTAATCGATTTATTATAACGTAGAAAAACTATGACTAATCTGTGTCCTATTTCTTTTTAAATTCTTGGAAAACAAACATAAATTGTTGAGGGATTATATCTGGACTGTATGGAAGGTGAGTGAGCAACTGGACTCGATTAGATCCAGATTCCTGTAAGAAGTTGCGGCCGTGGGCGACGTTGCATTATCATAGTTTAATAATAATTTCAGGCACACTGGATTTTCAACGATTACCTACTACCCAATTTTTCTAAAACTTGAAGAAGGTAAACTTCTGTATACCAAACAGAAGATACAATTTTACGATCGCCAACAGGAATTACTGCAACTGGACTACTATCCCTGAGGAAATTAGCAGTTATGTCCTTATTTACGCTTGGCATAGCCTCATTTCTAAAAATGTAAACACTTTCTTGTTCTTTAGTAGCAGGATCATAAATATACTCGTAGATCCAAAAATCATCGCGCGTAACAATACTTATTAAAAACACATGATTTGAAGATTTTATATCGAACTTTTCTAACACACATCTGCTCCAATTTACCCTTGCTTGAATTCGTTCTTCGGTTAGGAAATGTAGAAACGACCGACCTGCCAGCTTTCTTACACCCAGCTGTTGGTGTAATCTACTGCATACGATTCTAGTTGAATCTCCCTTTGAGTTATTTTCCTTAAGCAGTTTTTCAGTAGCACTAACGTTTACAGTACAAACAGCTACTGAAAGCCACCCAGGTCTTGGTTCATCTTTGAATGTACACCGTTCACGTTTAAATTTGCGTAACCAGTAACTAACTGTTGCTAATGAAGGAATATGGTCGCCAGAAGCTGAAAAACTTTTGTGGTTCTGGTCTTACGCCAAACTTCTCTTTTAATTGTAGAAAATAATTTCCCAAAAAGCATTCGGCGGCACTTCCATAATATCTAGTGGACAACAAACAGCTTTTAAAATCGACAGTTGCAACTGGAAACTGTAAAATAGAATGAGGTTTCTATTTCCGCAAACGTTAATATTTTTATTGGCATCCATGACGCCACTAACAATTGTGCGCCCAAAGAGAAAGATCCGACAAAACCTCGCTGCATAGCACAGAATATGCAAAGGCGACGTGGATCCCTATGTTTCGCATGCCGCCAGACACACTGTATAGGGTGAGCAAATAGATTTCAGCTCTAGAGTGCTGTGGAGCCACAGCACTTTAGAGTTGAAATTTATTTGATCACCTGATATACCCATCATGAAAATTTTCGAACTCGATGATTTTGCTAAATATTCGTTTTTGTGTATTCTGATTCAGAAAAGCTGACTTTCCAAATAATGTCGGTCCGTGAGTCTATCAGTCTGCCTGTGTCCTGTCTACAGCCTAGATGGCTTAATCTATCGCCCTGAAAATTTATGTTTAAGTTTTTAATATACACTTCGAGATCTCAGTAACTTTTGGCTAAGATCGACCACCCAGAAGTGGTACTTACCCTATATTTTTTCCGTTTACCAAGAGATTTTTATAATTGTGCGATCAAATAAAGTGGTTTAAAGCAAGATTGTATATTAGCCATTATTTACAACTTTTGTTCAAAAAGCTTTTTTTGTAAGAAATTTAGTTTAAAAAATATCGAAATTAAGTTTTATAAAAATTTCCTTTACATCTGAAAGTTGAAAATGGAAATAAAATTTGTTAAAACGGTGTTTTATGTAATTGTCTATAGCTTTTGCCAAAAAAGTTTTTTACTAGGAAGTATAATTTTTGAAAAAAATAGAATTGGACAATTCAACAATTTCATACTGCTGTCTGAAATACTATAGAGAGCTTTGCTTTATTTTGTTGCTAAGATTCTATTTGTAACACTAAAATTCCATTCCAACTCCATTGAAATATGAAATATATTATTTTCGAATTTGGTCATGATAATCGACTGTTAATTAACAATACCCGTAATTATGTTTATTTGCATAATACAAAAAGCTTACAACATTTCCGAACAAAATGTATGAACTTGAAATATATAGTATTAATGAAAACATGATCGCAATTAGATGGCGCAAAACACTGAAATCCTTGCTTTTTCCTGCCACCGAATGACCGAATACAAAACAAGGTTTAAAGAATTTATACACAATAACGGATTACCATAAAAATAGCAAATACAAATAAATACAAAATACGTGAATTAGCCATTGTACACAAGTGCAGCTTTACAAAAGTATAAATCTCGCACTGGACGATATTTAAAAATAATCGGTTAGGAGGGAAGATTACAACCAACTAATCATTTTCTGTTTGAAACAAGATAGCAAAAGTTTTTTCAATTCCGAAGGAATTGAATTATATAGTTTTGGAAATATATTTAAAAGAAGTACCATTTGAATTATTCTAAGCCATGAATTCGTGGAGTTATGAGCATTTTATATTGTTATACAAGTAAGGCAGAGAATTAAAAATAATAATGTTATGAACAAGGACTAAAGAATAAAGTATTCGCCATTTCCCTATGTAATTGTATGTGATATATGTTCAAGTTACATATATAATAATAAATGCCTTTATTAATATATGTACATGAAAAAAATCAAAATATATGTACAATATTTTGGGCGAAGTTCAGTTCACAGTAGAATTACTGTGAACTTCTTAGTTATAATAGATATGATTTATCTGCTTCCTGTTGATTAGCGCTATCAATGCTTAGATGCAACTTTGCGAGTCTGCATTCTCTCCTTTTAATGATATCTTATTTAGTCTTAAACCGAATGTACTAGTTAGTAGATCGTTCTGTTTTTTTTTTCGATTTGGGCGTTACCAAACATAGCACTTTCACGCATTATATCACAGCTGAGTTTCAAATAAACATGCTGTGTTATTTTTATCTTCTAAGGTAACTAATATCTAGACAGGGTCCATAAACCCCACCACAATAATTAAATTGCGATAGGACCAAAGATTCACACGGTATAATTTTGGTACACTATCTAACGCATTTCGGTTGATATAAATCCATTTTCGATTGCTGAAATCTAACATTTTGATCAAGGCTTAAACTCATATACTCAGCAGAATGGCTGCATGGAATTACAGCATAGTTAATATTTATTTTAACACATGGTAATTGTGAATAAATGTTATTCCTTCCACGAAAAAGTATTAGAATATGATTAGAGGGATTCATTCTGAGAAAATTCGATGTAGCACCTTGTATTAATTTCCGCAGGTCTTCATTAATAAAATTACAAGCAGCAACTGTTTGCTAGCAGGAAATGGTCAATATAACTGCTGTCCACATGTTGATGAAAAGTACAGTACTTTTAAAATACTGCGTAAACTAGATGTGTAAATTATATATAGCGGCGGACCTAATATAGAACCATGTGGTACTCCATATTTTATTATTCTAAGATCAAAACATATTTCATATGCCAACATATGTCGTTGTTCTTTCTCCCAAAGATAGTTGCCAATTAAATTTTGGCTAATCAACTCCTTGGACAAGTTGATAAGGAAATCGTTCAGTACATCTACATTGTATAGATAAGAAGGGATTACATTTTGCAATATCGCATTAACGCAATTCTTGTCCAAATAGTAGAGCAACCGCCCTCATATCTGTAGCATAAATACTTTCTTAAATTTCTGACAACAAGCGCTACCAAGTTGCTAAAATGTTTATAATAGTCCTACTGTTCACGTAATCTAAATTTTTTAAACCGTTTATAAGCTGCATCCCTCGACGTCATTATATATATTTTGTTTTTAGTAGGCCATGGGGATTCTGGGCTACGGAATATGGATGTTTTAATAGGCAAAATATTTTGATTAACGAATGTAACTTTATCATCAACATTATGAGACTCAAATAAGATCTGCCAAGATGCAAAAGTTTAATGAAGTTGAAAATTTGGGGAATCAAAACGATTAAAACGTATGTGTGGCAGGTGTATCCATAATTGTTTATAATTTTAACTTTATATACTTGTGGTTAATTTAAGATCTACTATATTTTAAATATAAATTGCGACAACACCGCCAAAAGTGGAACGGTCTCTGCGGAGTAAGGTGGCATCTCCTACACTGATGTTTAAAAAAGTGTTTGTAACAAAAAATAAGTCATAATTACTGGGAACAACGTGGTTTCTAAAATATTAAAATCAGTGGTAAGCGACCGGCCATTTAGAATATTACATGTGTTTAAAATAAGTCATTTAGGGTAGGCCTTGGAAAGAAACATAAAAAATTTGTGTGATACACGCACAGAACTTCCTTTTACAGTGATCTTATAATTAGGCAAACATTTTATTATAAATTTTTAAGCATTTGTCAAAAATTTCCAAAAATTACAAATTCTACAGACACCGTACAAAATAAAATTTTAGTTGACAAGACAATATCTTTTTTAATTTTAAGCCTAATTAAAAAATGTAATAATATACCGGGTGTTCTATTTAACAATAGAAGGTAATAAAAAAAAAACAAACGAGACCCATTTTAGAGGTATTCAACTGGAAAATCACTATCTCACATCAATGCACATTAGAAATATAATAAAAATGTGAAGTTTGGAAAAAAATCAATAAAGCCGTTTGTGAAAGAATCCAAAAAACTGAAAAATCACAAGAGTAAACACAATACTTCCGGTTATGCGATTTTCTTCAATAGCTTGCTGTCGCATCTAGATAGTATACAAAACGTATAGGTATATGAAGTTTCAACGTCATACCTCTTTTCCTTTTTGAGATATTCTGTTCAGAGACACACAGACACACGGACAAATGAACAAACACGTTTTTGGGGGCAGGGAACTCTAAAACGTGAACATCTGTTGAAAACTCAATATAGAATTTTTGGGGTGAATCCAGTACTTCCACAAAAACATGTTTTTTGGGTTCAGGGACTCTAAAACGTGAAGATCTGTTGAAAACTCAATTTCGAATTTTTGGAGTGAATCCAATACTTCCTTTATTGTAACAGAAAGTAACAATCTAGTCATGCCTATGAGTCAAGTCTAGTTTTTATGATTACACAAGGGAAATGTTATAAAAGGTATTTAGCTTATGATATATTATTAATTGTTTGCATGCTCTTTACAAACAGATACTTCAGCACTCTCCTATATTTGTTTATGTAAAATGTTGATATTATTTCAAAACCTCTGGTTGAAAATTTGACTAGCATTACGAAAATGTCATTACGTGTTGCAATGACAGCGGCAATTAAGTACGTTAAGTTATATTAAATTAAATATGGAACGCAAAGTAATTACTAACTAAATGAAAATAACACAGCTCGGATGACAAAGAACACACAAATAGAAAAACTAAAAGCGGCCGTAATCTATTAACGAGAATAAATAATCGATTAACGAGAAGAATGGCCAAGCAAAGAGTGTATAGAGAATTCCAAAGTAAATCAAATTCTCTAAATGTCCGTCATTTATCTTAGAGCAAACGTCAGCTCGCAGGAGCAGACACTCCTCTCATGTAGTCTCTCGAAAATTCCGGGATCATTGCGAATGCTCTCTGTCGCAGTTATGATACATTGCTGAAGGTCCACCCTCATTTCCTACCGGCGTGCGGTAGAGTAGTGCCTTCGTGTGTCCCCATAAAGGGAAGTCGCACAAATTGAGATATGTTGACCGTGGAGCCAAGCGATGGGATCAACTTCTACCAATCCATTTATTCAGTTTCGTTAAAAATTTACATAATGTTGCAGATAAAATGTGCCAATGTGGCGTCATGTATAAATGAAGATTGCACAAAAGCAAGGTTGTATTTCTTTTCAATTGCATACATAAGTTAGTTGATTATTCATAAATATTGGAGTACCAATATTGTGAGAATTGAAAAATTAATATGACTTCATAGAAAAAGATGCCTGTTTCTTGTTCCCATATTGAAATTGATTGTTTTGTATTTGTGGGTCGATAAACAAAAGCCATTCCATTCTTTTAATCATGTTTACTATACACAATACACAACAGATTGATTAGTTTATTTATTTATTGTATTTAGTTTACTCATACATAGACCAGCCAAACCAACAGATAGTTTGTTACTCATATTGCATACATAATCTGTAACCCCTTATGGCTAGAACACTACGCCCGCTCTCCAGATGTTCACCCATCCAAGTACTGAAATTTCGATGTTTTCGTAGGTAATCTCGATAGCTATAGGAAATACGGAAAAATGTATCTCTCATTTTTGGTATCGTCTCTTGTTTTCGAGTTATAAACAAGAGTTCGATTTTTCGATTTTTCGTTTTGAGGTTCTACTTCACTTAAAACATAGAAAAAAACTATTTTTACGTTCTTCAGGCACTTCTTTTATAAGAATGCATTCGAGTAGTCACTTTTTTAAACCAGTTTCTAATTTCGAGCTATACTCTAATGTTCAATTTTTTAAATATGGAACTCATAGTTGGCTATGGCATCATGGGAAAGAGGATTTTTTTCTAATTACAGTAATATCTATCATAATATATAACATAATATACAGTGTCCGTCATAAATTTAGACATATATCAACTGTTTGATAAAAGCTCTTCTATCTTCTCAAACTAAAAATGCACTTGCCAAAATTCAAATATATTCCCATATATGAAAGAGGTTCGAAAATATGAAAGTGGCTCAAGAATAAAATATCCCTATTTCTTAAAATAGACAAAACATTTATTTGGAAAGGTTTGTTTATAACTAAAAGAATGTGTGAAATATGAAGTGACGGCAAACTACTAAAAAAATGTTTTACTTGTTTTTCTTATTTGTTTCTTCTACTTTAAAGCTATTACCTGATACGATAAGTATGTGTCGTTGAAGTTGAGTTCCCCTCACTTCTAACGTTAGCGCCAGTAGAAAAGATATCTAAAGCATCATTATGATGCATGAAATTTGTACTGCGCTTATTCTATCACTATCACTGCTTGTCCCATTCTCGTGGACCAAAAAGTATTAAAGGAGATTCCGCACCCATTTCAAACACTTTAGACTAGAGATGCTGATCCTAACTTCCAGCTCTAGGCTTCCCACCCCACCCGGAATCATGGTCCCTTTTCTTGATATCTGACCTAGTTTTACCTTTTATCGGCGGACTGGACTCGTAGGACTATCCGCATTACCTGAACATGGACTAGTTCTACCTTGTATCGGCGGGCCCTACTCGTAGGACGATTCTCCTCTTGAACCCGTTCGAGTTCTACCTTGTGTGGGTGGATCCAACTCGCAGAATGCTTCTTTAACATAAATCCCGCCCCAAACGTCCCCAGGTCGGACAAATTAATCTAAAACAACCAGCTTTACGAACTTATTATAACACAAACGCTTATTGAACTACTAATACACATGAAGCAAGAACGCGGCTGGTCCTACCACAACTTCCTGGTGGTCCACGGAAGCCGAATTTTACTTCGCCGGCCAAGGCACGAGAGCGCAAACGATCCTTCAACGGTCTCGTCCAAACCAAACAGCAAGAGACCAGGCTTTTACATGAGGTGAAAATTTCATGTTTGGTTTATTCTGGGGGACCCAATCTTGTGTATTAAAAAAGCCCTTCGACCTGCCTGGCTTAATACACTAAGGACGCATGTGAGTGGCACCGTAATTCTTCTAATTACATGGAATTTGTCCACCCTCGGAGAATAAAGAAAACGCCATCTTGTCCACACCAATAGCGCTTGTTTCAGACCTATCGATAACGACCTAGTACATTAGAGCTACCTTTTACCCGTGCCTACTCCCGCATCGCGATTCCATACAACCTGGCGAGCAGCAGTGCGCACAGGGCTGCAGATCGTTCCGACAGAAGAACAACGCAGACCCTTTGTCAGAAAGAATTTTTGTTACAATATTTTATGTACATATCATTTTATTTTAAGATTAATTTTTGTAATTAGTTAAAAACTTAATACGATTTATTTCAACACTGTTTATTCCTGCCTTTATACATTTGAATAGTAACAGACCCTGGCATCTGAGCTAAGCTTTGCAGTTAAATTGAATATTAGTAAAAATTAGCAATTCTGGAGCGAATATTACTCACTTAGCAACCAGAAAATTACGTAAGCGATATTAGTGCAAAAACATCTCATTTGTTTGTGTTAAAAGTATAAAAACAGCTATTTTAAAAATATGATAACAAACGATCCGAACATCAACGATCATTCAAAACAGTTAGAACTTATAATTAAAATGTTATAGCCAATATATCCATAGAATATGTTTGTGTATTTTGAAAATGAAAGGTGCTTTACTCTTGAACCATTTTCATATTTACAAACCTCCCCGTATACGAAAAGAGACATTTAAATGTTTACAAGTGCATTTTTAGTTTAAGAAGATGCAGGAACTTTTATTAAGAATACAATTTTCTGATAAATGGATAATAAAAAAAAATTGTGTCCAAATTTATGACGTACACTGTGTAATATTATAAGCAAGAATTAAACGTGATTAGTTCCGGTCAATCATACAGAGGGTATTACAGCAAAGCAATGACACATACTTTATTTAGTTAGGTATATTGTAAATGACAGAAGCCTATAACTAAACTAAAAAATATATTAAAAAATACTTTCAACATTGTGAGTTTTTGCTATAATATAGTGAAAATTAATAAATCGGCTCCACATGATATATATTACTGGAATGGGAAGAAACTCCTCTTTCTTATGAGGGCACAGCCAACTATCAGTTTCATATAAAAAATATAACTGTATTGTTTAACTCTAATTTTGAAAGTTTTTTTGAAAAACTGACTGCACCATTGCATTTTATTCAAAAAGGTACCCAAATTACTTTCCTTATTTTTATAAATAAGTGAACTATAGCCACAAAAATAGAAGTCGAAAAATCGAACTTGTCTTTATAATTCGAAGACAAATGACGATTTCCGATTTTAGTTTGCACCATTAAGCTTTTCTTGAAAAATAAAGCGAGGATGGGGGTCCATTTTTCCATATCTCTTATAGTTACCTATTTGCATTCTCTACAAAAACATAGAAGTTTGTTCACCTTGTATATGAAGCAGAGCTGGGCAGTAATTAATTTATTTCTAACTAATTTCCTTTTTGTTGATTTGATATGGAAGTGAATTACTTTTTAAAATGTGATAATTGTAGTTGGCAATTGCCACGTTTGTTAAAAGGTACTTGACAATTACATTTTAAAAGTAATTAATTACTACATTCTATTACTGAATGACTTTTGAGAAATTAAATTACTTTAAAGTATTTAAATTGCTTGCATTTGAATTACGTTTGGTAATTGAAATTACTCGCGGTAATTGAATTAATTTCTGGTAATTCAAAATTACTGGCCTGGATAGGGCATTGAATGTTCAGAAAGCAAAAAATTGGATAAAGCCTTGTTAACTTACATGGTAAGCAAATGACAATAGGGCATTCCTGGATCAATATAAGTAAAATTTATGGTAACTATGACTAGTCAGGTAATAGGTAGGTTTGTGCTCCAGCAAAAAGATATTTGCTGTCGGAGCATACGTTTGTAGATGAGACGTGAATGCATTGTGTCTTATGTAGTGCAAGACGTTCAGGATTTAGCATACTAGAATGCTAAAAATTATTGTGTTAGAAGCGAAAAATATGTCTGCGGTAATATAGTAAATTTTTTCTATAACAATTGACAACCAATAGCTTTATTATACACGATTGGTTTATAATAAATATTTATTAATTTCAATTTGCTTGTGCAAAACTATGTACTAGCAGATGGCTATCTAAGTACTACTAAATACAAATATACGACAACTTTTAGTGAAAGTAATTGAAAAGTTAATTTATGTTGTGCAATTAAAATTACCAAGTAATTGATAATTAATTTCATATGAGTAATTGAAAATCTAGCAATTCAGTTATGTCATTGCGCGGTAATTGGTAATTGGTTATTAATTACTTTTTAAAGTAATTTGCCTGGCTCTAATATGACTTATCGTATAAATAGCATGCATAAATAAAATCAGATCAACTCATTGCATAGATAAAATGTAAATCTACATAAAATCAAAATAACATACATACAGCGTGTTTCAAAGAGCGATTGATAATGCTAAAAATGCTAATAATCGCCAGATAAAGATAGAAACAGAAATGGTTTATGACTCGCCGGCATAAGTAGGAACTACAGTTATTCCCTGAATATCTTCACAGATTTTTAGATCTAATTTGTTGGGAACTAGAAATCACTTTTCTTTGGCAATATGTGGACAGGTTTACAGTATGAGCTTTTCTATCTCGTTGGAACCGATTCAATGCAACTAAATTTCCAAGACGCGCCTTTAACCACAAGGCATTTTTGAAGGCATTCTCCCACCACTTTTAAACATATTGAACAAATAAATGAGGAAACTGTTCCTGTACACCCAATACTTCATTTCCAATCTGATTCGAATTTATTAGCTCCAGTCTGTACATTATGAAAGTTTTCCAGGATCTGTCCTGTGCATTTTAAGTGACACAAATTTTCTATTGCAGCAATACTTTTATGATGTTGTTAATAACAAAATATAACTGGTTTCCAAATGATTAAACCGCACTGTATATATTGTTCTTTCAGTTTAAATACCGCTTCCGTCTTCCTAATCACCAAGCACCAATCCAAGATCTCCATCTTATAGTCCTTTGAAGTGGACTAGTTCCTTTATTTCGTTCTCTATTGCTTTAGGAGTCTATTGCGATTTTCCAATTCTTGAAAATTTTACCATAGCCGGTTTTTATCTATTTTTGTAAGTAGCCGATACGGCTCAGCAACGTTTTGTCTTCTACGGTAACCAATATGGACCCTTCTACTAATTCTGTTAAGATAATTAGCATCAATTACATGTTTAGGTCTTAATATACCACAGCCATTATCTATTTATCATTTTGAAACTTTAAAATTACAAAAGCGGTAACATAGGAGTATTAGAAACAGGTAAAGTTTAATTAATCAAAAATAAAATGACGTTTTCCTCTTTCGGAAATATACATTTCCAAATGCAATACGAAATTATTGATGTTATGCAGCATGTTGTTACAACGCAAAACGTCATTTGCAGCACCCGACAAACAAAAGCCACCCAAAGGAGGCTAGGTTGTCACCTTACTGCAATTTGTGTACATCAAAATGAGATGAACAATTACTTAAACGGTCACACTGTCCCAACGTGATGATGTTCAACTTTGCACGAAAATTATCGTCGCTAACTCACAGGGGGGGGGGGGGGAGATGTTGGGGGTAGATAATTAGTTTGAAAGATGATGAAAGATTATTATCTTGGTGCCAGAATTCCCGACAGTGGAAAAGTCTAGATTAATGTGCAACGAGTTTCTCGTCAACGAAAACCTATCTTTGTTAATATTGAATGCGCCCGCTACCAGCTATTGTACAGTAATCACAACATACATAGTAAACCAACGATTGAAGTTTTAAGGATCTATCTATTGAATAACTTCAATAAGCAAAAGGACTTCTATAACACAATATTAACCCTAATTTTTAGAAGACGTCATCATGCATACAAACCAGCTATATATAATTCTATTTAGCCAAAGCCAAGTCAAGTCAGATATTCCTGAAAGAGCCCAATGTATACATTCTCTAAACACGTCGCAATTCGGCGCACTTTTTTGCTGCACAGTATAATATATGCAATTACAACTACATTTACTTGGACTGATGGCAGAGTGTCCTTTTTGACGGCAAAAGGTTACCCTCTTTGCACGAGGCCTTATTAAAACATCAGAGGGGTGTAACATGGAGCTTGCCCTTGGGGATGTTGCCAGAAGAGAACAGCCCAAATTGCCGTGGAAAGCGGGTGCGGTACGACGAAATAGCAGATAAATCCACGAAAGTTGAAAGGTATTGTAATCGTAAAGAGACAAGGGGGCTGCTTGACAAGATTTTTTTTTATTTTGTCCGTCTGGCTGTCGGTCTGTCTGTTTGCTTGTTTGTTGTTCTGTCAGCGCTATAGCTCAAAAATGAATTGGTGAATAAATACGATATTTTGCATGCAGATTAGACGTATACCTTGCACAAAACCAAATATACTTTTGGCCAAAAATGTATTATATTTTCAAAACTTTCACTGCGAGGAAAGTTCTGTGTAAAGCGCTTTAAAAATGTAAACTGCTTAACTTTTATACATTTATTTAAAAATATTGCTATCATCTATTTTTATGTAACTGCTCATATATGTCACAATGGATATGTAGTTCTCCGTTATTAAGCTAGGTTGTAAAACACGCATTATTTTTTCACTTATTCTAAAACGTAGATGCTGTGTTTATGAAACGGTAATTCTGATTAAATAATCAACATTCTAATTAAATACTATCAGCTGAGTTTTTTCAACGCCATTCACTGGAAAACTTATTTAGACGACGAATATTACAGTTATGACACTCTCGACGTCATGTAACGTTAATGACAAATAAATAAAGTAAAGTTAAAATGTCCACACCAACAATATCATCATCCATTTCATGTGATTCGGATTGCGAAAAAAGTAATTAGTTTCTCATTTTATTAGATATCTACGCTGTAAGAGGAAATAGTAATCCAGAAAGTATAAAACATATTTTAATTAACATGTTAACAGTATGTTTTCTTAGAAAACAGAAACTGGTTTATAAAAACAGATTTTGTACAGTCTAATATATAATTTGTGTGATTACTTTTTATACATACATATAATGTAACATGAAGAAACCAAATAGCGCAGTTGGTAGAGCGCTAGGCTTGCATTACGTAAGTTTTCAGTTCTAATCCCAGGGTGAACGGATTTTTTCGCAGCCTTGGCGATCGGTATCGAATCCGGTGAGACCATTTACAGTTCGAGCACCAAATTAACTGTGCTCTGCTCAGAAGTACAGACTTATGAGATAGAGCAACAAGGTTAACGCATCATCAAGACACACACGTTACACAATAGTTGCTACGCCAGCACAAAAAGCGTACTCCAAGTTTGTAACTCGGATACGGGCCAAGTTGAGCATTTCACCGCCTGATGTTAAAGATTACAAAGCACCAGACCCTACACCGCTAGATAAAAACTAATGGATATTATAAATTATACCAAAACGTATGTTATATCTATGTATCATCCTTAACTAAATTGTATACTTGTAGTAATTAGTGCTAACACATATTAACGTCTACCACCGGGTTTTCAAATTTAAAAGTGCAAATGGTTCTAAACTCATGGAAATTAAAATATAGCTGTGCTAAATTATTTGGAAAGATATAAAATTGTACCTAAGGTATTTCATCTACGCCACTTGTGATATATCAGCTGCTACAGTAACTGCCAATACAAAACAAAATCACATTAATAATTTATTTTGCACCTTGATAGATATATCAGTTTAGTCAAATATGATGTAATTACAATATGTTAACCAAATATTGATGGTTATTCTGATTTTCGTTCATTCTGTTAAGGCGAAAGAGAAGTAACTCGGTGTTGTAAACAGTGAGAATGATGTAAGTTTTCTATCTAAGAACGCATGTTTGTATTGGCGAGGAATAGCCGATCATTTAATTTCCTCGCTACGTCCGCACTTAATAATTTATCCAAGAGTAAGGCATGGTCATCTAAATTACAGGCCGCGCTCGAAACCATAAATTAACAGGTTTCCTATTTCTGTCTCAGTTATATGCCGCGTTTAAAAATTCCAGCGTGGTTTAGTGGGTAATTTTTTTTAGATTGCGCTGTACAGGGTTATTCATTATAAATTACCCACCCCTTATCATCGTTATTATTGCCTATAGAAAAAAAAGTTTTAAATAAAAGTTATGTGGTTATAACTGAATTTTGTTAAAATGCTATCAAAAGTACAGTGGCGTGCATAATTAAGGGGATACAAAAAAGTAATATATTTTTTTAAATGGAACAGCCTGTATATTATTAAATTTTTGGAACGACCTTTTTTCCGGATTTTAAAAATATACCATATGTTACCCTTACCTTATACCGTTTTTGAGTTATTAAACGTTGAATATCTTAGTTAAACTAGTTACTGTAAATAGGAATTATTAAAGTAAGCTATGAAAATGCAACTATTTTGTTTGATAAGTGACATTTCTTTAATGAAATAATAAAAATTAGTTATCATTTATTTATATTTAAATTTCCTGAATAAAACTTTGTTATATTTAATAATGTTAACTAGTTTAACTAAGATATTTGACGTTTAATAACTCAAAAACGGTATAAGGTAAGGGTAACATATGGTATATTTTTGAAATCAGGAAAGAAAGATCATTCCAAAAATTTAATAATATACAGGGTGTTCCATTTAAAAAAATATATTACTTTTTTGTATCCCCTTAATTATGCACGCCACTGTACTTTTGATAATATTTCAACAAAATTCAGTTATAACCACATAACTTTTATTTAAAACTTTTTTTTCTATAGGCAATAATAACGATGATAAGGGGTGGGTAATTTATAATGAATAACCCTGTACAATCTAGAAATAAAATACTCTAACAGAACCGATTGCTTCCTCATAAATTTTGGGAATGCTGACGTACCAATAAAATTGTGGTGAGCGTTTCTTATGACACTGTTTTTATCAGTAGTGTAACTAACTGGTAATGGACTCTACACATTATATTAATACTGGCTTTCTATTCTTAGGCTGAATAGATGCAATCTTCTATGAAGGAGATAAAGAGGGATTCGTTTAAATCAATTTTTGTGGACCCTTTGGTCAGTATCAGACGTATTGCTAGTAAAGTAAGATAAGGCGTCAACAGATACTTTTAAATGGCCCTCTCTCGATCTCTTTCCTGTAATACTTTAGCTTAGAAGTTACTCTGTATATTACAATTACACATTTTTACGAGTAGAACATAAAAATTATTAATCCACCTTTATTTATTATTTTAGATATTTGCAGGTGTGTAAGCCGTATTTATATATTTATGATGATATAGTATCGCCTCTTAAAGGTATTATCATTACTAGTCATAACAAAAATTATCTAAGAAAATTTTGGGAAACTTAAAATTTTACATTTTTATTGCACAAGAGAAAATATATTTTAATCTTGAGCTTGAGCTTGAGCACACTGATTGGATGCTGCTACGTGTGATACACCTAACG
The DNA here is from genome assembly GCA_940337035.1 of Agriotes lineatus. Classification (NCBI taxonomy): domain Eukaryota; kingdom Metazoa; phylum Arthropoda; class Insecta; order Coleoptera; family Elateridae; genus Agriotes; species Agriotes lineatus. The sequence continues at coordinate 11,211,652 of OW679202.1, forward strand.
GGGAAGAATATGCGACTGAACTATGGCATTCTACTACTCCACACTAAATCAAACAATCGACATTTGATATTCATGTCATTGCAACATTTAATCGTCAAATATTTATTATCATTCTATCAAATATTTGCGTTGCGGTACAGTGTGATACATTATCTGCTTTCACTCTCGATAGAAGGTAGATAGTTTGCTGTTGCTTTTAATCTGTGAGCTTTAATCGCGTTGGCAGTACATGGCTTGTTTTAAGTTTTTTTTTTCATTTGGCCTTGCTCGTCCTGCTTCTTCTCATCTTTTAATGCTTAATCTTTCGAGATCTTTTCTAACTTGATCTATTCAAGTATTTCTAGGTTTCCCTTCTAAGACATTCATAACTGTTATGTCTGGTGCTGGTGTTACATCTCGAAGCCATCTCAACCTTTGTACTTTAGTAACCCGCTTATACCATATGATCGAATACGTTTATCCTCTGGAGTGCTGCCTACTTCCCTTTTCCATATTTCTACTTCTTAGTCAGTTTTGTTGCAAACGCTGTTGGTCCTAAAACTATTTTCTTAATTTACATTAAGCAATATCAGTTTCGACTGCAACACCCTATTAAACGCGCCAAACTTTTTTTCTTGTATTTATTTAGCCTATCCGTTGTCTTCTCATTGCCGTCTGCATTTTCGTATATGAACGTTTTTAAGTAGACAAATTTTTTCACTTTTTGCAATTTATATTAGAGAATTTGCAGATAATATAAGTTTCATCTTATGGTCGACATTAGAGATGGGCGCGTGAGTGAGTTTGCGCTCACGTCACGCACGTTTCACGCTTCCCTTAAACACTCACGTTCACGCTCACGTTCACTCACGTTCACGGCGTGTCACTCCGCTCACGACGTTACACGCAGATTTTATTTCAAAATGTAAGTTCAGATAGAACAGAATGTTCAAATTTAAAACCAATGAAAAAAAACCCTAAACAGAACTAAAAATATGTTTTACACGTGACATAAGTTACGTGAAATGTTGCAATCAGAATAGTTGATATAAAAAGAAACAAATGAAAATTGACTACAATAACTGACGACAAGGGATAAATACTGATTTCTCGCAAATACATTTCTTGCAGCTGTCTTCAAACACATTACTTTTAATACCAAACGCTGTCATTGGAATTGACATTTCCTTTATTGGTATGAGTACAGAAGGTATATGTTGGTAGGCAACACTTAATTCGTAGGTTTAAAAGTACTTTTACGTACAATGATCAACATTTTCAGCGTTAAGGCGAGTATACAAAACAAAACATTACTTTTATTAGAATAATAAGTTCATCTACACAATAAATTGGTTAAAAAATTAATCGTAATCAACATTTTTAGCATTAAGCCGAGTATAAAAAACAAAACATTACTTTTATTAGAATAATAAGTTTATCTACACATGTAAACATTAAAATTTTGATTTAAAAATAATATGTAATCAGCACCCGGGGCACCCTGCAGTTTTTTTTATTCGTTATTAAATATTTAACGTGAAATTAACGTGAAACGTGAATCACGCCTTGGAAGTTTTTAACTCACGTTCACGTCACGATTTACAAATATTAGTCACGTTCACGACGTGACACGCCGTGACACGACGTGACACGACTGTTTTCACGTCACGCGCCCATCCCTAGTCGACATCATGTTAATATTCGGAGATGTTTGATGATGATACAACACCTAACTTGAGATAACTTCAGTGTGAAGGCATACGAGTTTTAACTGCATGTCTTGTTTCACCGCTGTATATAACATTACAGGAACATTAGACTTTGTAAATACCTTTTGATAGAATTGCATTTAATTCATCATTGGGTAAAGGGCTGTTTTTTTGGAGGTTTGAACATTGTTTTAATGTTTTATTTTCGAAGAAGCTGTATAGTGTCTGTATATAACTAACATGGTAACAGTTGTTTCCAGGACGGTGTACAGGTAATTGGTGACAGAATGTGTGGTGGGTTTACAATGTACTGAATGCCCGAGTTCGTCATTGGGTTCGCAAGAAAAAACTACACTTAAGAAAGGAAGCGAACCGTTTGTTTCTATCTCCATGATAATTTTCATGTTTATATGTTGACTACGTAGCCAAATGATGAGGTATGACAAGGAATTTTTGTATAAAGGCAACTGCGACCCATATTAGTAAGGTCTCTACATATAAGAATGGTTTTAAGACGATTTTAAATTTCTCATCTTGTACTCTTTCCCCTAGCGAAAATTTCGTATTTTTCGAAGAATTGCATTTTCCACTCACTTCCACAACTAGGTATTACATTATCAGTTTGGTTTAATATCCGATGCGAATTCTTCCTAAAGGTGTAGCCGATTGTATCCGCTTTAAAACTGTCAGGTATTTGCGATCAGCTAAACCTCTCAAGACTAACATTGCCAAAGAGAAAGGAAATGCATTTAACAACTCACGTGCTAATTACGATATCTCCACTCTGTCCGCAGATAATGGTAATGGTGACGTAATTATGGATTGAACCGAGTACACTAATGAGGTTAAGTTTGTCTCCAAGATTTTTTTACGTTCCACTTCTCCACAATACAACTTTCAAAATCGAACGAGAAGCCTAATATCTCATACAATCTTCAGGTCTTCCCACTTATATCCTGTGGAAGTTGATTCTTTCCACTTCCAAACTCTCTCGATCTATGGTCTTCTCAAAATTCTCAAACAGAACGTTCCTGTCTTACCTATCGTTTTCTTCCGACACAAAATCTCACAGTTTCTCCCTTTGCCCTAGGGTAAATTCAACTTTATGTTATCAAAATTCGTTTAGAGAGTCCCTCGTTCTTGTAATGCTATGTACATTGGTGAAACGTGACGTTCAGTTAAAATCCCCATCTCTGAACACCAGCGTTTATTACCAGCTGTATGATCTTTTCTGGTAAAACTTCTACTATTGGCAAATCTACACTTTTATTTAGCAGAAGCATTTACGAAGCCATTGAGATTTACAAACACCACAACGATCTCAATGGAGACGACGTTTAACCTCTTCCTTCCTTGTTCATTTATAAACTCAACCACGATTACTCTTGAGTATAAATGTGGCCGTGTTCTTTCCGATCGGTAAAAGAGTTTCTCCTGATGGAGATTATAATATATAAATGTTGCACATATTTACAGAAAGTGTTTGTGTCGAAGTGTATGTATTTAATCAATTACCGGTCTTTTTATTTTAAAACCCCTTTCGTATTTTACCATTTTATGTGTGTATTCTATTAATCTTTGTTGCATAGATGGAGCGGAAATTTTATAAATCAACTTTATTAATGCTATGCTTCTATGTTCGTAGCATAACCACCTGTTCTATAATTCCTATTTTAATCATATTATAGATTTTGATATTCTAGTATACTTGTGGTAGCCATAATAACAATGGAACTTTCACAGCGCCCCTTGCATAAACGCTAAAACAGTTTATTTGGATTATGCTAATTGTGATTATGTTAATTGTAACCCGAAAAATTACTAACGCCGACGAATGCCACAAAACTGAAAAAATTGCCTACAGTGCAAAATTAACTACAAACACGAATTGGTAGATCTAAAACTAAGCATTGTTTCGATGCGTAAACTAGCCCGTTAGTTAAACAAAATTAATCGAAAGCCAGGGATTTCAACTATTTGCAGAGGCTTGCTTATAGTGCACTTTAGACTTCAAATCTATATAGAGATATACATAAAACAACAGCCCAGAAATAACGTATTTCCAACAAGAAGTAAAACATCTGCCGTGCCAGCCAACGACATTCTAAAGTTTCAATTTCAAAATAGTTAGTTTTGTTGTTCAGATAAATAATGGAAGCGCTGTAAATGTGTGTGCTGAGGTGGTAAGGTTTCCAGTATTGTACATGATAGTTCATGAGCATAGGAGTAAATGTACCAAGTCTAGTGCACGAATACATTCAGATGTCCAAAGCCTTGTCTAAAATACTAATGAACAAGCAAATCACACAATTTGTGAGAAGAATTACAAAGCAGAAGAGCACATCTGCTATGTGAATCGTTCAACGTAAAGATCTACACTTCACTGTATTTAAGTCGAGGCAAATCAAGAACACGCATTTGTAGCTCAAATCGTCAAAATAATAACATTCTTATGACCTATTTGAATTTATAGCCATTGAAAAGTCCCTCTTAAGGAAAAGAACGAGGGTAGCACCAGTTTTATACTTACGGGAAATGAATTGCTTATTCATACAAACAGAAGAAACGGATTTAAATCGCAACGAAGCATGAGATGATTTTTTTGACGTAAATGTTGTATTGTGAATACTATTCTCGGTTCTACGGATTCGAGAGAACTTTCATTTTCAGAAATGTCGCGTACGAATTGCAGCAATACAGGATGGTTCAAATTATTCTCCTCTAGATACTGTATCGCTTACCCCGTTGGAAGATCTAGGCTAGAAGAATTATCTCAACCTCAACCTGACATGTATTCTGGACTCATCGCTAGGGTCCCGACAGATTTAATGATAACACAATAAATTCAGAAAACTGCAATGGTTATCCAACCCAAACGTTTGAATTTAATAGTATAAAACATAGGTAACCAGTTTTATAACATTTGGATGTCCCTGCAAAATTTGCGGATACATTTGCAGCACATGTAGTTATGCCGGATTTTTAAACTAAGATAAAAAATTGGAGGCGTGCCCTTGGGACATTATTATTATCCGTAATGGTCTCACAGAATTAAATATAAATTACAGTGCAGTGAAAGAAGAAGCATTATTCAATTACTCATGCACTATTAACTATTACATACAATCAACTTGAAGTTATTTTAATAGTTATTTTAAAAAAATAACTACAAACAATATTAATAGAAAGCAATAAGACATATGTATTTATTGCAGTCACTCTAGAAATTGAAAAGTCAAATGACAGTTGATGTTAGTGACGACAATCTTTACTAAATATTGATCTTCTCAAAAAAGATTCAGCGTAGACCACTGAGCATTTGCTTAAAAGTGCTTATCATTAAATCTATCCGGATCTTACTGTTTTGTCAGAAACCGATATGGGAAAGCATGAAGAATAATAATAAAAAACTAGAACTGCGACCAACAAACGTTTTCAGATGAAAATATAACATATACAATATATACTACATTTGAAATAACTAAATAATATTGATACCAGTTTACAGTTCACATGAACACATTTAAAAATACATGAATGACAAAAATCATTTATTTCTAACAATAAAATCTTTCATCTTGATTTCCGCTGAAGTGGGAGCAGAGTGCACAAACCTCTTAGTTAACATACTCATAAATTTTCCATTTTGTTGAAAGCATGAGGTAGATAAATTTTTATTTGCATATTCAAGATTATTATCAGCTCATATCTATTTTTCGAATACATACGAATTGAGTAACAAATTTTCCATTTTAAAGCTACTTGCTTGGACATCGTTAAATCAAAGAATTGTGTATTACTTTATGTGGGAATTTTTCGACCAAAACTTACGGTAATCGGATTTAAAAAGAAATGTATTTGGTATACAGCGTTTGTATTCATTAAATGAGCATCTACGACGATTTAGTTAGATTACTGGTAAATTTATTAATTAAGAAAAATCATAGAAAGTCCAGAACTTGTGTAGACCTGTTGTTTGTTAGAGGATATTAAAGTATTTATATAGAAATGAAATTAGTTCAACCAATTTATTTTCCATACAATATTCGACTAGTTCAATATGGACCAATGCTGAATACAAACAATAAATGCTGATTAACTGAAATCGCCATTAACTTTTCTGAAATCTACAGGTGAAAACGTAAATAGAGTATAATAATTACGAAAATGATTTTCTCTTCCAGACAGAAAATTATAAGAACTGCATTTCCATAACCTCTATTAAACCATGAACGATCAGTCTAAGTTTATTTTGTTGGTAGTAACTCCTATTAATCTAATATTTAAG